>OY856413.1:742300055-742310055 GCA_963693085.1 Alisma plantago-aquatica | reverse complement strand
TTTTGAATGAATTTTGTCTATGTGAGCCCATTAGAATTAATGCTTTTTGTTTACTGAATTGTTTAAAATTATCTAAAATCATGTGTTGGTTTGTAAGGTGGTTAATAGATGCCAACAATGCCACCATGGATCCTGCCAAAAGCGGATATGCAGTCTGTGATGTGGTGGGGTGTGTATTGCTCTCTAGATTGTGTAAATAGTTATTGATATATGCTTCCATAGGGACAAAAGGCCATATAATGGGATGTTGCACCATGGATTATGGTGTTTATAATATATTTCTAGAATGATGGCAATCCATAGCTTGTGTTCTTTAAGGCATATGGAAGCCATGATTTTATGTTTGAAATAGAGAGCGTGTATGCTGAGATTGATGATGCCCTTGTTGGTATGCATGCCCAGAGAGCCAATTATGTGATGCTTGTAATGGCATACCATATAAATGATTTGATTAATAATAAAGGCAAGCTTCTAATTTATTTGTATATTCAGTTATAAGATAATGAATGACATAATAAATGTCTAGAGAATTATATTACTCAATGACATATGTATTCAAGTTACTATCCTTGTGGATGAGATCATACGGATGTTAAGAGTACATATACATATTCTCATTATGTCCTTGATTAGTTGTTATTGTGGAAGGTTGATAGACAAAAATAACACATAAGACCAGAGTGTGAGTTGGTTGATGACTAAATCTCATTAGTCATGATATGGCATATCAACCAAGCACACATATACATGTTACAGAATAATGTATCAGACAGACCCACCATGAGACTAACACATGGAAGCCATCATCATGGACGTCATAGTCAACTCTCATAGTGATGGTGGTGGTTGTGGTACTTAGACCTAAAATCACCGCACTCATCACATGTCGTTGGGTACACTTTGACATCATCAAATACAGTCTTGAAACATGGATTGTTATAAAGGTGATGATTGGGTGACTTTGACACATGGGGACTGACTGTGAGTGATAGATATGGGATTTTCCCCTCTAACAGGAGTATGATATCCAAAGGCCTCTTGATTAGCGAGACTGAGAAAAGTATGTCATATGCATGTGAGTCAATATGTGATATATCTTACATATATATCATGCAGTCTGCTCTAGTTCAAGAAACAAGATTGAATAATAATGAGGATGACTGCTCCATGCCTCTAGTTCAATTTGGATATCAATGACAAAGGAACTATACAAGCACTGAAACACCACACAAATATTGTAGTTTAAAGTTGCTCCCGAACTTTCCATTCACTTGGGTAGCAATGATGTGTGACTAGGCAACACTCATTGCTTGTGATGTCATAAGCTAGTTATGGACATTCACTACCAACGTGATATGGGACTATAGGGTCACTCATACAGGAACTCGTCTAGAAGAGGAGCTTAATCTTGAATGATAATTGAATTGATTACTAAATTGTTTAGGTATTTCAATTCACGCAACAGATTGGCTGATTAGACTGCCAAATGATCGATTCAAGTGTTGAGACAACTGTTTGGAGTGTGATGCTATTTGTATTGTACATTGGTTGGAATTTTTCCTGACCTGGGCTGTGAGATTCCCATTTCACATGTGTGACATGGTCATCTAGGATGATGTGACACGCCTATCTCGTTTACACCAGACGCCCATTTTGAGGGTGCAATTCGATTGCACAAAGGATTGGTACTGACGTCAAGTTAAGTACTATTTGGAATTGAATTTCTGACATATGTGCAGAACTGGAAAGTGCAAAATGACCATTTTACTTAACGAAACGACCATCTTGTGTGCGAGATGACCATTTCAGCACATGCAGGTTGTGAAACTTCCAAAATTGTGTGAAAATTCAATATCTTCTTATCCTTTTCACTCTCACTTTAGTCCCACATTGGCTAGGGACTGAGAATCCTGACCCTAGCCCCTCCTATATATAGAGGGGTACTGGGGGCTTCCCAGAGCACAACTACAACACATATAATTAAGAATCAATTGCTCTAGAAATTGTTGTCCTCTCTGGTTGTGGTAACCACAAGATCCCATGCAAGTCCTACCTAACTAGGGAGGGAGAGCCAAGGGAGAGAAACAATTGAGGATCATTATTTTGGGTGAGAAGGTTGGTGACTAGTCCACCAACAGGAGGGACAACTCCTTCCTATCCATTCTAGTAGGATGACATGAGTTCTAATTGGTCTGTGGGGACTACTCTAAAGGTAGGAGTCCTTTGGATGCTCTTAGGAGGACAACATAAACTCGCAGTCTGTGGCAAGATATGATGAGTCGCTCCAGGAGTTGTCCAAGTCTGGTGTCCATGGAGGAGCAGTCAGATGAGTCCCAGTGTAACCAGGAGCTACACAACCACCATCTAAGATAGAGTGTACATCTACATCGACGAGTATTGTTGTTAGACTTGCTTCAAGACCATGTATATCTTTGTGAAACCATCCTTCCCATTGCATAATTATTGACGTGATCTGCTGGTTAATGAGATATATTTCAGTAAATTTTTTATTTCTATTGCCTATCTGATGTCGTATTTCCCTACAACCCCATATACTAAATATTTAGGGATGCATATGGTATCCCAAATGATGAGATGTGGACTCTTTTATGGGGCATCATAGGAATATCCTGCATATTTTCTCAATATGGGTGACTAGGGGTCTAAATGGATATAGGTATACCTGCATACCCTCAAACCTGTACTCTTTAACCCTGTCACATGTATACACATAATTGCTTACCCTTATACCCATGTACCTACCTCTTGCTAAGTAACATTATGATTATGTATATACCATACCTTATATACCCATATACCCATTCAATTATACCTTATTTAAATAATTTATATTAGAATGTAATTATACATATCTTAACACTCACATAAGCAAGTATAAGTACCTTGCAATAGTAATAATCTATATTAGAATGTATTGGTCCATATTGTAGCACTCACATCTAGCAAATATAAGTACCTTGTAATAGTAAAATAAGCAAATCTAGATTGAGAATGCCATAAATTTGTTCTTTCATTTCCTCACCACCTTGAATGATATTTCTTCATAATAGATTTAGATAAATGTTACATATTGTTGGATGCATTTCCCCTTCCAATGTGAAGGGAAGTGAACACAATATCTAAGGTCAATATTGTGTTTTGATTTTATTAATAGCATAGTCAAACTTCACAAAATTTTCCATCAGAGCCAACAACTTTCATTTCATTTTTGTAATTTGATTATAGCTCTATCAACATGTTACTCCTAGTTGTCCACTTTAAGGTGTCATATTACTTTTTATCTAATACCATATTTGTACAAAATATAACATATTTGACTCCATACTAGTACCAATATCACCCAATTAGTGTGGTAGATTGTTATATCCCAACGTTTGTGGTGTATGATTATATGATGGATGTCCATAACCATATACCCAATTACCCATCCATATACCCCAAAAATATGCAGATATGGGTATGGTGCGTGCATAACTTTTGAAAAAGTCAATATATATCCCTACTCATACCCGCTTAACTAAACGATGATGCTTATGGATATGGCCATATATGCACCAGGCTTACCCATTTACCACCCTATGGATGGCAATAATTTTGGGAGGTGGGATGCATATGAGATTGTGTGTAATGAGAGGAGTAAGTGAAGAGTTGATAAGAGTGAGACAGACAACAAGAGAATGAAAATTCTTTTGCCATGTGAATAGGCACCTGTGGTTTGCCCCAATGACAAAATTCCATGCAATGACTGGTATCATTTAGGAGGAAAGAGGTAGATTGAGATATCTAAATGGAAATGATTTGGAAATGCATCCCATAAGGGATTGATATTTAACCACATGTTAGGGAGAAACATGATTTCCAATGATGGTAGAGTTGTAAAAATTGATCTTGAGTCCAGAAAGGTATGAGAAGATGGAGAGGATTATGATAATGTTGATGGCTTGATAGTCATCAAGTTTGATGAAAATGATGATGTCATAAAATATTGAATGATGTTGTCAAGACATCCTCAAGGGCACTCAAGGAGACCATGTTGTATGCCAAGATGAACGAATCGGTCTAGTATGGATGTGACAATGATGAATAGATATGGAAATAAGGGGTTGCCTTGTCAAAGACCATTTGAGCTCTTGAAATATCAAAAGGTGAATCCATTAATGATGACAAAAAGGTGCATGTACATAAACATTATTGCACCCATTTAATCCATCTCTTAGGGGATCCATAGATGTAAATGCATTGAATAAGGAAAGATCCATCAATGTTGTCAAGAGATTTTTCAAAGTTAAGATTCAGGTTAAGTAGGGAAGTATTTTGTACATGGCATCTGCAGATGGTTTCTTGGAATGTGATGTATTCATCTTGTATGCATCTGTTAGGAATAAAGGAACAATGGGATGAGTTTGTGATATATGTGATATAGGGTTTCATCCTCATGCTAAGAAATTTTGTAATGGTTTTTTATGATGCATTTATAAGGGAGATGGGTTGGAAGTCTCTCATGGATGTAGGTTGTACTTTCTTCTTAATCAATGCAATATGTGTTTGGTTAAGAATTTACATGTGTCGAGCTACATTATCGTCCTTATGGATAGCGAAGAATAGGTTATGGAAGTCTTTGTTGATGTGCTCCTATGTGGTTCCATAGAATGCCGCGCCACTTCTGTCAGGACTAGGGGATTTGTCAATACCCAAGTTGTTCATAACAAATTTGATCTCTGTCTCTATGAATAGTTCTAACATGTTTTTGTTTCATCTAATTTTCTCTGGACATATGATGTCCAAGTTAATGTACATAGTGTCAAGAGGTTTATATATAATTTTGAAAATCTATTTTTAGAATTGTAAAACATGTGAGATGATCTTTTGTGAACTATGTGTGTATACATGTTGTCAAGGCTCCATATGATAGCTTTTCTATTCCTATTGTTACAACAAGCATGAAAGAATTTTGTGTTTTCATAACCTTCCTTAATTCATCTTTTCTTTTATGTTTGTTTCCATAAAGTTTCCTCGAATTCTGTCCGGTTCTAAATTTCCCCTAGTAAATCCTAATATGCACTATCATTGTACATGGTAGAGTTAGCAAATTTTTCTCATTGTTCTTTATGGTTTTTTATAAGTTCCCAAATGTGTTTTTGTTCCATAGTCTGAGGGTGGGTCTCTTTTTCTTGAGTCAGATATATCATTGTAGATGGCCAAAGATCCCTAATTAGAGGTAAGAATGTATGGTGCTTTGTGTAAAAACATCTCATTTTCTTGAGTATGATATATCATTACGGATGGCCAAAGATCCCTAATCAAATGTAAGAATGTATTGTGTTATGTCTAAAAACATTTCATGTAGAATGGTTTGTGTTCCCAAGACATGTTAGTTGGTTACAAGGATGACGGGATAGTGATCAGATAATGTAGATGGTCTAATTAGGCACATGCCAGGGGGTAATGGGTGTCCCATATGTGGGACCAAAGAAATTGGTCTAGTTTAGCCTTATGTGCACCTCGTTGCCAGGTCCAACAACCATTTGTTGTCTCCATATAATAAAGATGATGTTTCTATATAAAACCACTAAACATAGCAATGTGTCTCTGATGCAGACTAGTGGAGTTAGTAATAGCATAGGAGCACTCACAAATGTTTTTAGTGAGACTGAAGTACCCTATCAACCATGGAAGAGAATGATTGTGGATGGAAATGTCATAGAGATCATGGACAAAGGATTGTGTATCTTGTATGGCTTCACCGTAGACTCCAGTAAAGTGCCATTGGAATCGGTCATCTGGGATGAGTATGGCAATTGTGATGTTATGTCTCTGTATCTGAAAATCTATAATATGCATGCATTGGTTGTTCCACCCTATAATGACACCTCCTTAAAAGCCCTCTAGAGGTATTTGGGCCCGTTTTTAATATGGTAACCACCTATAAATCTAAGCTGGAATTCACTGAGGTGTGATTTCATTTCTTGTATGGTGATCAAATTAATATGATTATTGTATATATGTGTCTTATCTTACCTTGTCTACCAGCACTCATGTCACCACACACATTCTAAGATAATATACTCACATGTAATTATCCAAACACAAGAACATTAAAAAGTAAATAAAAGACTATATATTAAAATTAGATAGAATACCTAGTGTTGTGTGGGAATTTTGGATGTCATCCCATCCCATAAAAGCTTTGAGTCCTTGTAAAAATGTGTCATCTTGTATATGACTACTTACAGTAATTCCAAGCTTGTTGGAAAAAGAGGTGAACTCATCTACGGTTGTTCCAAGATGCAAGCTTATTAATAGGATCACATCCATCATGGATATAATTATAATCAGGCATAGAAAAGGAGGTTTGCATGTTGTAGAAACATTTGAGTCTAGTGTGGTACATGAGATAGACTTATGGAGATCATATTTGGCAAAGAAGGTTTGTTTCTTCTGTGACTCTAGGGTGCAGATTAGTGAGTGGAAAGAGTGCACCTCCTGATGTGCTTTGGGAGGTGCAACTTGTAGGTCTGGGATCTGTGACTTCTGGAGGTCCTCAATGACCACATTTTTGATCTTATTCATAGTATCCATGTCTATAAAGGGTATGTTGGGCCTGAGTAGGTTAAATTTTGGGTGGTTGTGTTATGGGGGGAGTTGGTTTTGTGTGTTAGTGTTGGGGGTTTTCTGTGTTTTAGTGTTTGGATGGGGAGATTATTTGTAGTTGGCTGGTAGTCCAAAGTGGGGCTGCTGCAAATGCAAACTTTATTTTTGTCAGTATTTTTGTTGTATGTAGAGGATTTTAGGAGTTTGTGTTTCACTAATGGCTCATATATATGACGTTAGGCTTATGAAAAACTAGAGTAGAATCACAGTCATAGGATGTAAGTTGAAAAATTATCAAACAAATGAAAGACCAAAAGAGAACTATGATAACAATATTTACAAAGAAAGTTGGACAAAATAGATGACAAATAATCAAGCAAAGGTGTCATTTTTTTGTCCTAAATGACATCATTTTTAAATTTGATGTCATTGATTTTGTCCATAGACCACCACACTAGATACTCTCCTATTTGCTATTTCCTATATACACTAACTTTCACTTACATTTTTCCCCAAACCCACACCACACATTTTCCAACTTTGATATATGGTAAGTTAAATGTTTAAGAATATGAAAATTTGATATTAATACATATTGTATGAGTTCCAAAAGAAAATGTATACATATAAAAAGTGTTTAAACCATGTGGATTATGAAATTTAACATTCAATATGTACACTTTTTAAGAAGTACTCACAACATCTTTTCTACATTTATCTGTTGTCTCTGTCAAAGTGGATTCTTTGTCAAAAACTTACAATTGTTGACTCCAACATGTCACACAGAATGGCCCACTGTGTAATTTAAGTGCCCTACCAGTGTGCAGTCAAGGGTGGGGATTCATACTGTCAGATTAGGGTCATAAACGTGACTCCTCCTCATGGATGAATTTGCCTATTATCTAAAAAACATCTTTAGAGTTTGATTAAATACAAGAGCGATGACATTCAACAATCTAGATCTTTTAGCAAGATAATATTTTTTTTATATTAACTAGAAAATGTATAGAAAATAAACTATGAAAGAAATCACTTGAATCAAGGATCAAAATGGATTAGGAATTCTTGAGGATAGGGCTTTACTATCATATCATGCCATGAGACAACAATATATTCACAAGTAGTAAAATCACAAAGGGATGTTAAAGTTGTACATCCCTCCCAGTAGTATAGAGCGGTTCTACCCTTATACAACAATATCATGCATATATATCAGAACAAAACCACCAAACACCTTGAAATCCCCTTCACTTCCAAGCCACTCCTGTGGTCAAAAAACGAATCTACAAAAACATCTCATTACTTTAGTGTACACCTTCCCAGTATGTACAAGAACATTAAGACATACATACAAGATGAAAAATTTAGCATATATGTAAAATAAACATCGATGTGTCCATAGAGCATTAGGAATGAGCTATCGGGCTGGGTTATACTGGGTTTTTCCTGTCCCAAACCCAAACCCACATTTTAAAGCGAGCCATGAGTCAGGTTTGGGCCCAGATAAAATTGAAAAATGTTAGCCCATACCCGACCCATATAAAAATGCTGGGTTTTGGGTAGGATTCGGGTTTTCCCATATAACATTGAATGAGCATACCAAATTTTTCTAGATCTAACTTGATAACATGCAAACTGAATTAGTATGATATGGATTTTGTGATAAACCTTCAAAAGAATGTATATACACTTTGTGATATGTAGTCAGAATATGTATACCTTAGTTGTGTGATCCTGTACAACAACGAAAAGGATATTAAAAGAGTAACAAATCATTTTCTCGTACATGTGAATGTACGAGACTTAAAAAAATCGATGGAGTCCACAATGTTGTGCCTTTTTGCTTCCTCATCCTATATGTATATACAATGAAATGAGTTTTGGAAGGACAAAAGATCATTTGTCTCCTACACGTGGGCATATGAGCAAAAAGATGAGCATAATCTACTATGCACTGAGCAAAATATCATTTGTCTCCTACATGTGGACACAATGAGATCAAAACAAAGAAATCAAGTACATTTATTCATGTCAATGATGGTTATCTTACTAGTATGAATTCACTAATCATGTTGATTGATTACATAGTATCCATGTTGCCATTGGTTAGGTACATACTACATATTCAATCAAGAAATTTGTATGTTTTTCTTTCAGGACAAAGATAGATGTATACGTATATAATGTACATAAAATCTAATATGGGCATTCGGGTTTTTGGGCCTGGGTTTACCTCCGCCCGTACCCGACCCAAATAAAATATTGGTTTAAATTTTAGGCCCGTCCCACCCTTATTATAAATCGGGTTTGGGTATGGATCGAGTTATGCAGGCTGGGTCGCAGGTCGGATTGGGGCGGCCCGATCTGATGCTCATCCCTATAGAGCAGTGTCTAAACTAACATTAAGTAAGAAAATTTGTTATTCTACAAAGCTTTACATAGGAGCTACTCCCCCATGCCCAAGAAAAGGAGATCTACTCGTCTATGGCTGTAGAAAGTAGATACAAAAAATAGAGAACATGGATAGACATCATAAAAGAGGAAATGAGCTTAGATGTCTGCAGGATGAAGTTGAAACTCTGGTCATATAGCCAAAAATCTATCCTTGCTGATGAAAACGCTTCATTGTGGAATGAAGAGAAAGAGATCCCTATTGTAATTGTTGGAGAAGAAGGAAGAATAAGATGTTTATCTCCTGAGAAGCCATCTTTTCTCCCCTTGGAAGCCTCCAATTTATCCTGTCTCTTATCTTCTCTAGTTCCACTCCAAAATGTATGAAATAGTCCGTGATAACTATTCCAAGTCAGTCCCATTTGAGTTCAAAAGAGTGGGACAATTTATCTTATGATTTGAAAAGAAACTAAGGTAACATGACGTGTTGGCTAGTGAACACAATATGTTATTTATGGTTTCTAAAGTGGAACTATCTCGATCGATGATGACACAATGTGTTGGTTGGCCAACACGGCATGTTGGTACTGATCATGGAACTCTAGAATATTCAGGAATGAGAAAATATGGCGTGTTGATAAGTCAACACACCGTTTTTTTGGGATTCTATAAATCTTGATTTATCTAGATCCAAATTCTACATTCTGATACAACATGTTAAAATATTAACACGATGTGTTGCAAAAAAATGGCATGTTGATATCTTGACACAATGTGTTGCTGACAGTTTTAGCAACATTATTTTTTTGAATGTTTAGATGATTGTTGAATGTGTTTATGGATGATATAATGGTGTTTATCTCCCCCACTATACCAAAATGTTATACTTACAATCAAAATCATAGAACAATTAAAGATAACAATAAATTATAAAATCTAGAATGATTAAGAGATATATAGGTAAAATTAATCCAAAAATGTAACCAAAAGTGGTCCA
>OY856413.1:742210055-742292555 GCA_963693085.1 Alisma plantago-aquatica | reverse complement strand
TACTACTTTTATATTCCAATCCTACAATAAAAGTGTTTTGTTGTCAAGACAGTTGTATTCCTAAAGGGAGTTTAATTAAAAAAATGTGGGAGATAAGTAAACATAAAAAATTTAGAGACCAACAAGAAAACATTGAACCTAAAGAGGTACATTAAGAATAAGGAGAATCACAATTTTTTTCGGAATCTCAAGTTCCTTATGTGACACAAAATGTCATAGTTCTAGTAGAACACACATTGAGATATAAAGATTAGGATATCTTATGGCTCAAGAAGGCAGTGATTTGGTCATAGATGATGAGTCAACAACCTACATAGAAGCTATGGAGGGACCAGAGTATGAGAAATAGCTTGAGGCTATGGGATCAAAGATGAGCTCCATGTATACCAACAACGTATGACCTTGGTGGATTCACCTCAAGGGGTAAAACCCATAGGGTGCGATTGGGTCTTCAAGAAGAAGACTAACCTAGATGATAATGTACAAGCCTATAAGGATATATTGGTTGCAAAGGTTTTCAAACTAGTTCAAGGTGTTCAACATGATGAAGTATTTTCATCAATCACAATGATTAAACCCATTAGGATCATGCTTGACATTGCAACTTAGTATGACTATGAGATTCTGCAAAAGGATCTCAAAATTGCACTCCTTAATAGGAACATTGTAGAGGATGTGTACGTGATACTACCTAAATGTTTTATAAATCCAATTATTGAAAATAAAGTTTGTAAGATACAAAGGTCAATATGTGGATTGACGCAAGCCTCCCAGAGCTAGAATCTTCAATTCGACAAGTTGGTCAATGGGTTTGACTTTAGTTGAAATGAAGACGATGTCTGTGATTTTAAGAATTTAGTGGGAGCATATTTATATTCCAGATAATGATGGGCAATGACGTCCTTATACTACAAATATTAAACCTGGATAGGAAAGTACATTCTCTATGCAAGTTTAGATGAAGCATCCTACGTGTTAGGAATCAAGATCTATAGAGACAGAGATAGATCTAGAAAGCTTCTTGTCCTAAGTAAGAGCACATACATTGGCAAGGTGCTGAGAGGGTTCAACATGCATGACTCAGTGAGAGAAAATTTATTCATGTTCCATGGAATTAGGCTCTCAAGATCCTCGTGTCCCGGTTCTTATGAAGAATAGGAAAACTTGAGTAAGATGTCATATGCATTCATAATTGGATCAATCACTTATACAATGTTATGTATCATCGTGTTTTCTCGTGTGTATTGGACATGACGAGAGGATATCCGTCAGATCCAAGTGAAAGTCATTAGATTGCCATGAAGTACATCCTTAAGTACTTAAGGAGCACTGAAAGGATTAGTTCCTTAAGTTATGATAATACGGAAGAATTGGGCGTAAAGGGTTACACTAATGCAAGCTTCCAAAATGATAAATAATATGAAAAATCACAATTTTAATTTGTGTTTGACCTTAAAACTGAACTGTAAGCTAGAAAGGTTCTGAGCAAGAAACAATTATTGATTTTACAATAGAAGTTGAGTACCTTGTTATTTTGAAAACAATAGAAACTATTGTGTGGATCAAGTAGTTCATTTGGATGAAGTTGTGGGAGGTTCCAACCATTGATGATACAACATAAATAGTATGACAACAATGGAGCTAGTGGTTAGGAAAAGGAACCCAAATAGCACACTATGACATTTCTATATCATACGAGAGATCATACATTGAGGAGATGTGGATACTTGCAAAGTACCAACTAGAAGCAGATGTTGCTAACCCGCTACAAAAGCACTTGTGCAACACAAACATGATGGACGTGTTAAGATTACTTGGAATAAGATTTGTGGGTAATTGGATCTAAGTGCAAGTGGGAGTCTGTTGGTATGTATGGCCAGAGAGCTAATCATACGATGATTTTAATGGGGCATTAGATATTTGAATTGATAATGATAAATAAAATTCTGTCTATTTTTTTGTCTCAACCATGAGATGATGACACAAACATAGTAGATGTCTAAAGAATGATGTTGTTTGATGACATATGTCTTCAGGTTGACGACCTAAATAATGAGATCGCATGTATGATAAGAGTACATGCATTCTTGTTGTGTCCTTAGTCGGGTATTATTGTGGAAGCAAAATAGATAATAGTAATACATAAAACTAGAGTGTGTTGATTGATGATAGAGTCTCATTAGTCATGATATGGGATATCAAATCAAAGACATATGTACATGTTAGAGAATAGTGTATCAGACAGACCCACCTTGAGAGTGATACATGGAGACCATGAAATGCTAGTCAGAATCAACTCTCATAATGATAGTTGTGATAGTGGTTCTTAGACCTGAAGTCACTACACTAATCACATGTTGTTCAATGTATTTTGACATCATCCAACACGACCTTGAATAAGGGTTGTCATAAAGGTGATGCTCGGGTACGTTGTGACACATGGGGATTGAAGTGAGTGATGTAGATGGGACTCTCCTATAGGAGATCGATATCCTGTCCACTTGATAAGTGAGATGAGAATTCTTTTATTTGTAAAAGTTTTCATCATAAGGGTGGTAGAGAACACATCGAAGATTTGGCAAAATCATCAAAAAAATGCTACCCAAGGTTGTAAAGTTAGTTATTCCAAAGAATTTGAACCATTACATGCATTGAGATGATAGTGAAAATAATGAAAAACATGCTAGAGATAAAATATCATGGCAACATGAGTGATTGAACAACTATTTTCATTAGATTGTTGAAAGTGCATGCTAGGGTACTTTAACTATTATCTCAACTAGTACAATGGTTAAGCTAAAAGGGAGTCAAGTTTTACCCCAAAAAAGCAAGTCTTCATAGTCATGCTTAGATTTTCACTTAACTAGGAAAAAAATAGAAATTGAAAAAAATAGGATACTACAACAACTGGATGATTGCTCTTGTGCCAAGATTGAAATATGTAGTGTCCTCACTGTAAAAAATCAAATTCGAAGAGGATTTCAATCAGGTACCTATTATGGTGAAGATGTTAGAGCGGAGGGCATCTGCTCTGATTTGAGGATGAAAATTGTTGTGCTAAGGATATATACCTATTTGTCAATATATCCTTGATTTAGAGTGAAGATATATGATTGTTATTTGTAGCAAAAATAGTCTTTTGAACATTGATTTTATTGGTCTCTGCATTCTCCTCTTGAAAATAATTATAATCTATTTTGGGATTATTTTTCTCATCATCAAGAAATGTGCCAAGGCTTTATGGAAAACTAACATTTGGATTGCTTGAAGAATCATCCTTTGAAGCATGTGTAGATTTCTTCCTTTGAGATTCAATTTCATTATCTTCATTGGTGTCAACAACTTCATATGATATTCTCTTTGATGGTGAAGAAGTTTCTCCTATAATAGCTCCACTTCTCAAAGTCTCCAACTTGTATGTTTTTCTAGGATTCATATACAGTTGACTAGATAATGAACCAGAAGTTCCTTTTGATTAGCAAGAGCTTGTTGAGCAATTTGATTATCTAACAGCCTAGTGTGAGTGGCATTCCACCCACCTTATATGAAAGTTGTGAAATAGCATCCTTTAGAAGCACCTTTGTTGATGGAACTCATCATTTTCTGAATTTAAGTTGAGACAAAAGTCTGAAGAATGAACTCTAAACTTGACTTGGGATATGAATTTTGTTGTTGCTGGATGAAGATGCGGTTGGCATTGTTGTTGAGCCCCAGTGGGTTATTTCCCAGAGGCAGCCGGTTTCCCATTTTTTTTGTTACTGACTTGGATGATGATGTGGGTTTTAAGGATTGTTATTGTTGTGATAATAGAAATTTGGACGATCTCTTTAACCTAAATTGTAGGTGTTTGAGTAGGGGTTGTAGGGATGATTGATCCTGAAATTTCCTATGGCATTATATTGCTCTAGTATCTCTTCAAATTGCTATAGCATGTCAAAATAGGAAGAAGGAGTGTTTCCAACTACTGCACATGTATCATAAATTATTTATGTGTCTTGGATGCATTGAGTTCTTAGTATCTCAAACTTTTGAGATAAAGCACCTAGCTTTGTTGCAATCAAGTCCACAACATCAATCCTGCATTTACCATCTAGCTTTACAGAAATAGAGATTGAGGAAGAAGGTTGGATGCTTATGATAGAACCATTGATAATGATTAATTTCCATGTCTTCAATAATGACATAAGCCTCTATGTATGATTTGTTCATTAAAGCACCATTTGCAGCAACATCAATAGACATCCTTGTATTATACAATAAGCCATTATAGAAAGTTTGCAATAGAAGTTAGTTTCACAAACCATAGAGTGGGAAAAACATTGAAGGTCTTTGAATATTTCCCATCTGTCATACAAGGACTCTCCATATCTTTCAGAAAAATTGATGAGCTGAATCCTCAATTGTGCAGTGTTGCTTGGTGGAAAATATTTGGCTAAAAAACTTTATGTTTCTAGCAGTTGTTGATGGAGTTTATTGGTAAAGAATAGAGCCACAACTTGTATATATCTCTCAAAGAGAATGGGAAAATAATAAGGTGAATCCTATCAGTAGGAACACCATTTATCTTATAAGTGATGAGATACTGCAGAAATTCAACAATGTGGAGATTGGGATCCTCCATGGGTATTCTTCAAATTGATTTTGTCATATCATATGTATGATGGTGGGGGTTGATGGAAAAATCATTTGACTCAATTGTTGGGCTATTGATATCACCTTTGATTTTTATAGAAGCTGGAACAATGAAGTCCTTAAGGGTATGATCACCTTCCATAATGTATTCTTCTTTTTGAGGTGGACGGTCGGGCGAAGGTGGTGATGAATATTGTGATTCCTATAAATATGATTGAGTTTCACTCCTCCTTATTTATTTAAGGTTGCTAATTGTTTGCTCAATTATGAGGTCTAGAAATATGGGAGGTTCAATACCCCTTTTGGATCACCTTGTATAGTCCTACAAGTAAAGAAGGTCAGTGAAGTACAAAAATGAATGTGGAAGTTGCAAAAAATATGATAATGTTGATGATCATGATGATAAAAGAAATGATGGTGGATAAGATAGATTGTGGTGAGATCTAGTCTTGCTTACTATTCAACACTTCTTACTCTAACAAAAATATCAATGCTCCCTGGCAATGATGCCAAAAACTTGTTGCTCCTATGCACAAATCTTAAATTTATAACTCAGCACTACCATGCAAGTAGTTGGGTGTGTGTAGTATATTTCAGATTGTCAAAGGAGCAAGGTATTGTTAAATACAAGAGTGATGAACTTCAAAAATCTAGATCTTTTAGCAAGAGAGGTTTTGTTATGTTAAGTAAGCAATTTAGAAGAAAACAAAGTATGACATAAATCACTTGTATTGATGATCAAAATTGATCAAGAATTCTTGAGGACAACGTTTCACTATCATATCATTCCATGAGACAACAACAAATTCACAACTAGTATAATCACAAAGGGAGGTTTGAGTTGTACAACCCTTCCGATGTTGTAGAATAGTTCTATAGTTATACAACACCACTGTGTATATACTCTGAATAGAACAATAACAAAAATCTTTGCTTCATGCGTAACATCCAAAATAGGAAATCTTAGATTTGGGAGAGATGGCTAAGTGGACTAAAGCGTCTGATTGCTAATCCGTTGTACGAGTTATTCATACCGAGGGTTTGAATCCAAATTACAATCGCCTTCACTTCCAAGCCTCTCTTGTGTTTAGGGAAACAAAGCTATGAACACATCCCCTTACTTCAGTGTACACCTTCACAGAATGTACATGAAGCATAAGACATACATACTGTTGGGAAATATGAAAATAGATAGGAAACTGAAACAAAATTTTTATCTACCATATTCCCTTATAACAGACGATTGTGTCAATAACTATATAAAGGGAAGGATGGTTTAAAAGGTCATACATGGTCCTGGAGCAATTCTAGTGACTATATCCTCATTTAGTATGCACCTTTCTTTAAGTCACACTCAGACAACATCATCAATAGCTCTTGGTTGATCACCACAGATAATGGTTGACCTTATCCTCATGGTGGGAAAGACTCCTCGCCTCTATGGTAGTATACATGGACAACTTGGAACTATTTTCATTCTAGTATAACTGACAAGAAGGAGTTGTCTCCTCTCATTGGTGTACTAGCACCAACTTGCTCACCCACAATTGTTCTCCCTTTCTTCCCTCCCTTTATCGGGTAGAACTTGCTTAGGGTTCTCTCAGTTACCACAACTAGAGCGACAAACAATTATCAGAGGCAATTTAGTTTTATATGAGAAGCCCCCAATACACCTCTATTTATAGGAGAGTTAGGGTCAAGGTTCCCAGACTGAGTGGGAGCGGAAGGGACTAGAATTTCATGAATTTATGCATCCTACAAATGGTGAAGCGGTCAGTTCACAGGTGAACCGATCGGTTGGGATGTGATTTGGTTGGTTCAACCCTTGAACTAGTTTTTTCATCATGTTTACCAATCACAATTGTATTGATAATTATAATCCAATTTAATGCACACCATGATGTCAACAATAATCCTTGAACCAATTGAATTGATCCACCAATCGATTGGCTCACTACCTAAGCCATTCGGTCCGTGGACCTGAGTCGATCGGTTCATTTCCTAAACCGATTGGTTCATGGTCAAAAATTTCCAAAGTTGGTTCAATTGACCTGACACTCTGAAACGATAGGTTCGACACTTGAACCGGTTGGTTCACAGTTCAACCAATGTAGTTAAAATTGAATACCCAACTCTTTAGTAATCAAGTTGAAACCATATTCATGAATGAATCTTATTCCAAGTGTATCCTTTGTGTGTGACCTTGTAGGTTCCAAGTTACAATGGCAGTGAATGTCCATAACTGATTTATGACATCACAAGTAATGAATGGTGTCTGGAAACACATCATTGCTACTCAAGCAATCTGGAAAGTTGGACAACAACTTCAACCTACAATTTATGATTGGTGTTATAGTGATTGCATAATTCCTTTGTTACTAATTTCTAGATTGAACTCAAGGCATGGAATCATCATCCTCCCAATGTTCGATCCACGTTCCTTGAGCTGGAGTAGACTGTTTGAGATATATGTGACCTCGATATCATATATTGCTTCACATGTGCATGCAAATGCTTTTCTTAGTCTCACTTATCAAGTATCCAGGATATCAAACTCTAGTAGGAGGGAGAAATACCATTTACATCACTCACAATCATCCCCATGTGGCACAATGTACCTGAACACCACCTTTATGGTAACTCTTATTCAAGGTCGTAGTGGTGATGTTAAAGTACATCAAACAACATGTGATGAGTGTAGTGATTTCAGGTCTAAGAACTACAATCACCACCTCCACTATGAGAGATTATTACGACCACCACTCACGGTGTCCATGTGTCATTCTCAAGGTGGGTCTGTCTGATACACTGTTCTCTAATAAGTATCTATGCATATCATGACTGATGAGACTCTCTTATCAACCAACACACACTCTAGTCTTATGTGTCATTGATATCTATCAACCTTCCACAATAACATTCGACAAGGGACATAACAAGAATGCCCATAGTCTTACATCCGTACGGTCTCATTGTTCTGGTCATCAACCCAAAGACATACATTATTAAGTAATGTCATTCTTTAGGCATTCATTATGTTTCAACTAGTGCCTAATAACTATAAACTAGCAACTAATCCTTAGTGCTTATCAAGTGCTAATGGATGTTCTTTATGGCATTCCAATGACCTTCATTGGAATCTAACTAATATCATCTTGTCATGTCCAATGCATACAAGATAATGGGATGAGTATACTATATAGCATACATGATGGATCCAATTGCTAGTGCATATGGCATCTTACTCATGTTTTTCCTATTCTTCTCAAAAATTGAAATATGAGGCTCTTGAGAGACTAATCCCATGTAACATGGACAAATCCTCTCTCAATGAATCCTTCATTTTGAACTTTTTTGGCATCTTGCCAATATATGCACTCTTATTTAGGTCAAGAAACTTTTCAGAATTATCACTATAGGTATCAATCCCTATTACATAGGATGTTTCACCTGATCCTTATTAAAGAAGGTTATTTATATGCTAGGTTTCAATATCTATAGTATTGAGATGTTATTTCCCATCAATATGTGGAATATTTATATGCTCCCACTAAATCTTTTATAATAACATATTTTTATCTTGACTCAAGTCAAACTCTTTGACTATCTTGTCAAATCAAAGGATTCCATCTCTGAGATGCTGATTTCAACCACTAGATTGAACATTCTAGCTTATAGACTTTATTTGCATTAATGAAGTTATAAAACCTTATGGCTATGTCATGTACACATCCTCTCAAATATTCCTATTAAAGAATGTGGTTTTAATCTTCATATGCCAAATCTCATAGTCTTGATAATCTACCATAGCAAGCATGAAAATTGGTGAACGGATTTCATTATGTTCAACACTTTGAACTGGTTAAAAAAACTTTGCAACCAATATTCCTTTTAGGTTATCCATGCCTGTCTTCTTCTTCAACACCCAACTGCATCCAATGGGTTTTACCCTTTAGATGGTACCACCAAGGTCATACCTCGTTGGAGTATATGGACTCAATAATGACCTCAAGTCATTTCTCAGACTCTTGTCTCACAATAGCTTCTAGATAGGTTGTTGACTGATAAACTCACTGCCTTTTATGATATAGGATGTCATAATCCTTTAAGATCATTGCATGCTCTACTAGAACTACGAGTTTTGTGTTACATAAGGAATTTGAGATTCCACTTTGATTTGTGATTCTCCTTGTTCATATTGTACCTTCTTAGTCTCAATGGTTTCGTGCTTATCTCAAACTTTTTGAGTTTCTACTTTACTCTCGCTGTTTCCATTGGAACTCAGTCATCCTAGTAGCAAACACTTTAGTTGCCAGATTAAGATTAAAGGTAGTATTCAACAAATTAACATTTTATGATCTGTAGATAAACCATTTGAAAAAACTACTTTCGTGTATAAGTTTCAATGCTTAATACATATCAGGACATTTCCAATATCATATTTTATATGGTGTCTTTCAAACCATTTTAGATGATACATTAATTTAGTGTAAAGCATGTATCTATAAGGAAATTAGAAGATTAGACTAAATGATAATCATATCATGACTCATCAGTATGTGATTCATTGTTTCTAATACATCATTATATTTCATGTGGAGTTCATCATGACACACTATCAAAGTCTATCAGAAGGTCCTCAAACTATTGATGTAAAGTATTTCAACATTGATCATATCAAAGTTTCTTAATACTTTTATCAAAGTTATTTATATACTTCACTCACGATCTTCTTGATCATTCTAAGAGACTCATGTTTTTATATCACTAGATACAAATCACCATATCTACTGAGATCATTAAATATAATGAGGTACATATAATTACCTCTAGCATTGGTTTTGAAGATCTTTGTACATCATTATGTAGAAGTCCTAATAGAATGTTTGTTCTCCCAATACACCTAGTGAGAGGTGTTTTGTCATGTTGTGCATAAATAAGACTTGCATGTCTCTTATTGGTTCAATAACCAATAGAGTATAGATAAACATCATTATGGATTCCATAAATACATCTCTCATATATGTATTCTAGATGACATGCTATGCTATAGATATTGATTGTTTCAGTTATCAAATTGTAACCCCTTTTGGTATTTACATTGTGAACATTTATCTTTAGATCCTAAAGATCATGAGATATTTGGGGCATTGCCACACAAGATCACATCTTTGAAAATAGAACATTAAATATTTTATTCATAATCATCCTTGTCTATACAAGACACAAAAAGTAAAATATTTCTATTATTTGCATAATGAAATACTAGTTCATTTAACTCTATAACACACCCTGTGGGCAAGGATAAATTCTAAATTTAGTTTGAAGTTGCAACAACTCTTTCTTCACACAGTCCATCCTTGGCCTTTCATAAAGGCTTACTTCTTATCAGAACTTGCATATTTAAACATATGTCAGATCTACATCCTATATCACATACCCTAGATGAAGAAGTAATTAGATTTATCTTATAACATATATACATAAAGTGGAGATCTCTATCCCCTCCTTTCTCTTCTTTAGTTCCTCTAGGTAGAGAGGGCAATCCCTCTTCCCGTGTCTAGGATGGTGACAGTGGTGACTCATGCCTCCCTTATTCACTCCTCCCTTTGCTTTTAGTGTTGAAGACTTGGGCTTCTGGCCAGCTTTAGAACTCTTCTTAGATTTTACTTTTCCTTTAGACTTCCCCTTTAGTTGTTGATCATCATCACGAATCTGGGTTTGTATTTCTTCATTTGTGCCTCAACTGTCTCAACATGGCAAGTAACTCTATCAACGACTTGTCATAGTCATTCATGTTATAATTCCTGACAAACTGACTGTATGACTCTGGTAGAGACTATAGAATCACATCAGTGGCTAATTCTTAATCCAAGGGGAATCCCAATCTAGAAAGATTCTCCACATACCCAATGATCTTAAGAATGTGAGGAACTACTTGATCTCCTTCTTCCATCTTACATTTGAACAACGCCTTAGATACATCATATCTCTCCTATCTTGCATGATCTTGGAACATGTTCTTAAGATGTGTGACCATCTCAATAACATTCATGTTCTCATGTTGTGTCTGCAACTCATAGTTTATGGAGAACAATATTAGGCATTTGACATCAATGACATCTTTAGTGTGCTTCTTGTAAGCATCCCTGTCATCCTTAGGTGCATTGGGAAGAAGTTCATCTGCCTCTGGTATCTCCAGGACATAGAGCTTGGGCTCTTGTGTGAGAATAATTTTCACCATCCTGAACTAGTCGTGGAAGTTATTCCCATTTAACTTGTCCTTCTCAAGGACTGATGTAACACCCTTACCTAGGGTTTTGTACGTAACCAACAGAAGCACAGCCTAATCCCCATAATTATCCATAATGTGGGGTACTTGGCATTTTAGGGAGGGTTGTCACAAAAAGGTAATGATTGCAAGTAAACAAATAATTCACCATTGAGATTCATACATTATTCTATGATTAGGAAACTATAAACAACAAGTCTAGAATTCTATTCATCTCTCAACATGGGAAACTAAGCATAGTAATAAGAATTTCTAGATGAATGGATCGCCTAGAATGGATGGAACCCCACCGGTAAACTCTTGGATGTCTTCTAGTCCTGGCTTGCTCTTCTTGAGTCCTTACTTGCTCCAAATCCTGGGGACATCGCGTCCCCAGCCATGCAAAGGGAAAAACAACACATCAGTAAATGGTACTGGCACTTTATAATAAGAAAAAAGTAAATATACTTGACTTGTAAGAAACCGTGACATAAATTAACTATAATCATTCTTGAATATCATTATTAACATGAAGAATTGAAAAGAAATCTTATGCGTCCCTCTGTGATGCCCCCTTAGGAGCACATGATTGCTAGGAAAGCCCTTGATGCTAGGAAAGCCCTTAATGACCCTTTTGAGGTCCATGATCAGGAGCATAACAAAACTATTTCAATTCCAACTACTTGACCATTAACATGATGTTGACATTAACATAAATCATGATTCTTTAATCATAACATGAAGGGATTTCTCCCACTTGATTATTAACATGATTTTCATGAGTCTTTGATGATAACAATAATCATGGTGAGCATTATAACGTAAAACATAGCATGTGGCAATCAACAAGCAATGATATATTGAACATGATTATAATATTAAACTTGAAACAATAATGTCTATTTTGTATTTAACATGTAAGCAATCATAAATATTTGTGCTCAGCAGCATGGCCCGTTTACCTTGGAGCAATGTAGATCCTAAGATTATATCTCCGATCCTTGGGGAAGCGCCTGGATGTGATTTACAAGAAAATAGGATAGTCTACTTAGAGCAAAGTTGATCCTAAGATGATCTCTCTAATCTTTGAGGCAACACTTGAATGTGATTTGCAAGAACATAGGCTAATGTGCTTTTTTTCCTTGGTATGCTAGGATCATGGGGGTCCCTTTTATAGGTGTTAAGGGTCTAGAAATTTCCAGTCCAAGTGGATTTAAATTTTTTAAATATCTTTTGTCTTTTAATTAAACATTGGAATTATCTTAACTCCAATATATTAAAAGGTAATACTTTGTGAAAAACGTGTTTCTCTTTGTTAATTACTAAAGTCCAAAAAATAATTATCTTTTGTTTGTGAATTTCCTTTATCATCTTTCATATAATTTTTATGAGATATTTAAGAGAGAATGTATTATCATTTTCTTTTATTTGTTTATCAAAAATATTACATTAACTAAATTACCATTACATTTTATTTGTAATCACAAAGAAAGAGAGAAAATGTGAGAGAGTTGTACCATTCCTTACATAATTACCATAGTGTCTTATTTCCATGTATCTATGGCCGAGACACATTATTTCATTTTATAATAAGACAAATCACTAAGTGAAGGAAAGAGAAAAAGAACTTTATGTTACATCTACATGCACTAGTTGTAAAGCAAGAGTATACAATGTGATTTTAATGTGTTAATTAAAAATTGTTGACTGCAATTACTCATTCCCATGTAATTCATTGTTGTTTAAAATAATGTTATAACTATGTAACAATAAACCATTTTTAAGTGTCCATACCAATTACATAAATTTTATATCTTCTCATCCATAATGACATTTTCGTTTTCATATAAAGCTTCCTAGTAGTGTTGGAAAAGTGACAGGTGAAAACCCACATTTTGTAGTCTCAAATTAATATATGTATCACATTCTATTCAATTATTCAAACTTTGGAATGTTAAAAGAAAGAAAATAATCAAACTCTCCCTATATATTCCCTTCTACTATTTTAATCATATGGTTTCATCTTGACTAATTTTGATCAACAATTAATTAATGTTTACATTGCATGTGTTAAATGGTCTGACATTGAGATTTATATTTATTTTAGTGGTCAACCGAATTTGAAACAAAACAAAATGTACATCACACATTAATTACACGCTCTAGATCCTTCCTAGTCAATAAAATTCGAATTTTGAGAATCTTTTATTCACAATGTCCTTATTTGTATATAATTCATTTTCATGCATTAAAAGGTGAGATAACGTTAAAAGATTCTCCTTAATTATTTCTTTGACTCTAAAAATGAGATGATCAATATTTAATCACATTTAAGTCTATTATGCCTTTATGGAAAATTTTATTGAAGAAAGAGACTCGAGAGAAGTTAATGTTACATGTATTCAATAGGGGAAAACAAGTAATATCCACATCATGTGATTGATGAATATTGTTTT
Organism: Alisma plantago-aquatica; assembly: GCA_963693085.1. Lineage (NCBI taxonomy): Eukaryota > Viridiplantae > Streptophyta > Magnoliopsida > Alismatales > Alismataceae > Alisma > Alisma plantago-aquatica. The sequence continues at coordinate 742,279,196 of OY856413.1, read as the reverse complement.
CCGTGCATCCAAAATAAAGCCATTACTTGCATTGCATTAAATGAAATGATATTCAAATCTTGGTCCATCTATATTCAAATCTCTCTCAAATTAATTGGGAGGTCAAACATGGTTCAAACGACTTCAAATTTGAACCATAGGCAAAATAGATGGTCTATATTATTCTTGTGAAGTTAGATTTCGTTTTTGGGCATATCTTGGTCCATAACTTCTATAGTGTCCATTAAAGGTAATATATTTTGAAAAGATCTTTTATTATTGAATTCATGAGTCATAAATCTGAGATTAATATTAACTAGTCACATTTGTCACCTTATAACTTTTCTCTATGCTTTATGGCCATTTTGTAGGAGAGAGAAAATGAAAGGATTAATATGAGTTGATGGATATATTTAATTCATATTTAAAAATGAAATATGACTTTGGCTATTGTCTTAAGTTTTTCTCATCCTATTTTGTATAAAGACAATCATTATAGGCATTTTGCTTTAAACCCCGCAATTATTATTGTTTAGAAAAAAAAACTTCATATTAAGTTAAAATTAACTATGAAAATTGGGATGTGACAATTCTACCCACCTTAAAACAAATTTCATCCTCGAAATTTCCTAGGGTACTACCCACCTTAGGATTTGACATATTATATGTACACTAAATTTTTATTTCATTTTAAGGGCTCATTCTTATGGTAAAACACTATCTAAAACTCATTATTAAAACAAACATGTGGGTAATCCATTTCACATCATCATTGATATGGTAATAGATCTATTCTCTAGGGGTTCTAATTCTTTCTTATCTATGTAAAATATCTACTCTTTGAATGCATATTTTGTTCCACGATGAATTTGATTGGGTTTAGGTGACTATAAGTCTCAAGCTTTTGATGTCAACTCTTATTTTATTTTTCACCTTTGAATACATGCTGGCCGCTCATATATTCAAAGATGACATGATTTATCACACTTGTCTTAGCACATCCCTCATGTACATGTCCCATACCACATGCACTAGAAAGGACTACACAAATATGATTATGCACATAACATTCTCTCTATAAAATCCCATAAGCATGTGTCCCATACCACAAACACATGAGAAAAAGAGAGAGTATGTAATATAAAATATTAGAGTTAGACACAAAAATCCAAAACGTCTAGGCACATAACCCTAGTCCTTATTTGAGCTAGACCTCTACTTTGATTTCTAATATCACACACTTACTTTTTATATACCTATGGTTAGAACATACGAATCATATTGCTTCTTGGTGGCCATCCATTTATTTGCTCTAATACCCTTATTTTAACACCCCTCCCTAGGGTTTCATACGTAACCAGCGGAAGCACAACCAAATCCCCAGCATTATCCATAATGTGGGGTACTTGGCATTTTAGGGAGGGTTGTCACAAAAAGGTAATCATTGCAAGTAAACAAATAATTCACCATTGAGATTCATACATTATTCTATGAATAGGAAACTATAAACAACAAGTCAAGAATTCTATTCATCTCTCAACATGGGAAACTAAGCATAGTAATAAGCATTTCTAGATGAATGGATCGCCTAGAATGGATGGAACTCCACCGGTAAACTCTTGGATGTCTTCTAGTCATAGCTTGCTCTTCTTGAGTCCTTACTTGCTCCAAATCCTGGGGACATTGTGTCCCCAGCCATGCAAAGGGAAAAACAACACATCAGTAAATGGTACTGGCACTTTATACTAAGCAAAAAGTAAATATACTTGACTTGTAAGAAATCTTGACATAAATTAACTACAAGCATTCTTGAATATCATTATTAACATGAAGAATTGAAAAGAAATCTTATGCGTCCCTCTGTGATGCCTCCTTAGGAGCACATGATTGCTAGGAAAGCCCTTGATGCTAGGAAAACCCTTAATGACCCTTTTGAGGTCCATGATCAGGAGCATAACAAAACTATTTCAATTCCAATTACTTGACCATTAACATGATTTTGACATTAACATAAATCATGATTCTCTAATCATAACATGAAGGTATTTCTCCCACTTGATTATTAACATGATTTTCATGAGTCTTTAATGATAACAATAATCATGGTGAGCATTATAACATAAGACATAACATGTGGCAATCAACAAACAATGATATATTGAACATGATTATAATTTTAAACTTGAAACAATAATGTCTATTTTATATTTAACATGCAAGCAATCATAAATATTTGTGCTCAACATCATGGCCCGTTTACCTTGGAGCAATGTAGATCCTAAGATTATATCTCCGATCCTTGGGGAAGCGCCTGGATGTGATTTACAAGAAAATCGGCTAGTCTACTTGGAGCGAAGTTGATCCTAAGATGATCTCTCTAATCTTTGAGGCAGCACTTGAATGTGATTTGCAAGAACATAGGCTAGTGCGCTTTTTTTTTTCCCTTGGTATGCTAGGATCATGGGGGTCCTTTTTATAGGTGTTAAGGGTCTAGAACTTTCTAGTCCAAGTGGATTTAAATTTTTTTAATATCTTTTGTCCTTTAATTAAACATTGGAATTATCTTAACTCCAATATATTAAAAGGTAATACTTTGTGAAAAACGTGTTTCTCTTTGTTAATTACTAAACTCCAAAAAATAATTATCTTTTGTTTGTGAATTTCCTTTATCATCTTTCATATCTTTTTTATGAGATATTTAAGAGAGAATGCATTATCATTTTCTTTTATTTGTTTATCAAAAATATTACATTAACTAAATTACCATTACATTTTATTTGTAATCACAAAGAAAGAGAGAAAACGTGAGAGAGTTGTACCATTCCTTACATAATTACCATAGTGTCTTATTTCCATGTATCTATGGCCGAGACACATTATTTCATTTTATAATAAAACAAATCACTAAGTGAAGGAAAGAGAAAAAGAACTTTATGTTACATCTACATGCACTAGTTGTAAAGCAAGAATATACAATGTGATTTTAATGTGTTAATTAAAAATTGTTGACTGTAATTACTCATTCCCATGTAATTCATTGTTGTTTAAAATAATGTTATAACTATGTAACAATAAGCCATTTTTAAGTGTCCATACCAATTACATAAATTTTATATCTTCTCATCCATAATGACATTTTCGTTTTCATATAAAGCTTCCTAGTAGTGTTGGAAAAGTGACAGGTGAAAACCCACATTTTTGTAGTCTCAAATTAATATATGTATCACATTCTATTCAATTATTCAAACTTTGGAATGTTAAAAGAAATAAAATAATCAAACTCTCCCTATAGATTCCCTTCTACTATTTTAAACATATGGTCTCATCTTGACTAATTTTGATCAATAATTAATTAATGTTTACATTGCATGTGTTAAATGGATTGACATTATGATTTATATTTATTTGAGAGGTCAAACGAATTTGAAACAAAACAAAATGTACATCACACATTAATTACACGCTCTAGATCCTTCCTACTCAATAAAATTCGAATTTTGAGAATATTTTATTCACAATGTCCATATTTGTATATAATTCATTTTCATGCATTAAAAGGCGAGATAATGTTAAAAAATTCTCCTTAATTATTTCTTTGACTCTAAAAATGAGATGATCAATATTTAATCACATTTAAGTCTATTATGCCTTTATGGAAAATTTTATTGAAGAAAGAGACTCGAGAGAAGTTAATGTTACATGTATTCAATAGGGGAAAACAAGTAATATCCACATCATGTGATTGATGAATATTGATTTCCATGCATCCAAAATTAAGCCATTACTTGCATTGCATTAAATGAAATGATATTCAAATCTTGGTCCATCTATATTCAAATATTTCTCAAATTAATTGGGAGGTCAAACATGGTTCAAACGACTTCAAATTTGAACCATAGGCAAAATAGAGGGTCTATATTATTCTTGTGAAGTTAGATTTCATTTTTGGGCATATCTTGGTCCATAACTTCTATAGTGGCCATTAAAGGTAATATATTTTGAAAAGATATTTTATTATTGAATTCATGAGTCATAAATATGAGATTACTATTAACTAGTCACATTTGTCACCTTATAACTTTTCTCTATGCTTTATGGCCATTTTGTAGGGGAGAGAAAATGAAAGGATTAATATGAGTTGATGGATATATTTAATTCATATTTAAAAATGAAATATGACTTTGGCTATTGTCTTAAGTTTTTCTCATCCTATTTTGTATAAAGACAATCATTATAGGCATTTTGCTTTAAACCCCTCAATTATTATTGTTTAGAAAAAAACTTCATATTAAGTTAAAATTAACTATGAAAATTGGGATGTGACAATTCTACCCACCTTAAAACAAATTTCATCCTCGAAATTTCCTAGGGTACTACCCACCTTAGGATTTAACATATTTTATGTACACTAAATTCTGATTTCATTTTAAGGGCTCATTCTTATGGTAAAACACTATCTAAAACTCATTATTAAAACAAACATGTGGGTAATCCATTTCACATCATCATTGATATGGTAACAGATCTATTCTCTAGGGGTTCTAATTCTTTCTTATCTATGTAAAATATCTACTCTTTGAATGCATATTTTGTTCCACGATGAATTTGATTGGGTTTAGGTGACTATAAGTCTCAAGCTTTTGATGTCAACTCTTATTTTATTTTTCACCTTTGAATACATGCTGGCCGCTCATATATTCAAAGATGACATGATTTATCACACTTGTCTTAGCACATCCCTCATGTACATGTCCCATACCACATGCACTAGAAATGACTACACAAATATGATTATGCACATAACATTCTCTCTACAAAATCCCATAAGCATGTGTCCCATACCACAAAAACATGAGAAAGAGAGAGAGTATGTTATATAAAATATTAGAGTTAGACACAAAAATCCAAAATGTCTAGGCACATAACCCTAGTCCTTATTTGAGCTAGACCTCTACTTTGATTTCTAATATCACACACTTACTTTTTATATACCTATGGTTAGAACATACGAATCATATTGCTTCTTGGTGGTCATCCATTTATCTGCTCTAATACCCTTATTGTAACACACTCCCTAGGGTTTTGTACGTAACCAATGGAAGCACAACCTAATCCCAAACATTATCCATAATGTGGGGTACTTGGCATTTTAGGGAGGGTTGTCACAAAAAGGTAATCATTGCAAGTAAACAAATAATTCACCATTGAGATTCATACATTATTCTATGAATAGGAAACTATAAACAACAACTCTAGAATTCTATTCATCTCTCAACACGGGAAACTAAGCATAGTAATAAGCATTTATAGATGAATGGATCGCCTAGAATGGATGGAACCCCACCAGTAAACTCTTGGATGTCTTCTAGTCCTGGCTTGCTCTTCTTGAGTCCTTACTTGCTCCAAATCCTGGGGACATCGCGTCCCCAACAATGCAAAGGGAAAAACAACACATCAGTAAATGGTACTGACACTTTATAATAAGAGAAAAGTAAATATACTTGACTTGTAAGAAACCTTAACATAAATTAACTATAAGCATTCTTGAATATCATTATTAACATGAAGAATTGAAAAGAAATCTTATGCGTCCCTCTGTGATGCCCCCTTAGGAGCACATGATTGCTAGGAAAGCCCTTGATGCTAGGAAAGCCCTTAATGACCCTTTTGAGGTCCATGATCAGGAGCATAACAAAACTATTTAAATTCCAATTACTTGACCATTAACATGATGTTGACATTAACATAAATCATGATTCTCTAATCATAACATGAAGGGATTTCTCCCACTTGATTATTAACATGATTTTCATGAGTCTTTAATGATAACAATAATCATGGTGAGCATTATAACATAAGACATAACATGTGGCAATCAACAAGCAATGATATATTAAACATGATTATAATATTAAACTTGAAACAATAATGTCTATTTTATATTTAACATGCAAGCAATCATAAATATTTGTGCTCAGTAGCATGGCCCGTTTACCTTGGAGCAATGTAGATCCTAAGGTTATATCTCCGATCCTTGGGGAAGTGCCTGGATGTGATTTACAAGAAAATAGGCTAGTCTACTTGGAGCGAAGTTGATCCTAAGATGATCTCTCTAATCTTTGAGGCAACACTTGAATGTGATTTGCAAGAACATAGGCTAGTGTGCTTTTTTCTCCTTGGAATGCTAGGATCATGGGGGTCCCTTTTATTGGTGTTAAGGGTCTAGAACTTTCTAGTCCAAGTGGATTTAAATTTTTTTAATATCTTTTGTCCTTTAATTAAACATTGGAATTATCTTAACTCCAATATATTAAAAGGTAATACTTTGTGAAAAACGTGTTTCTCTTTGTTAATTACTAAAGTCCAAAAAATAATTATCTTTTGTTTGTGAATTTCCTTTATCATCTTTCATATCTTTTTTATGAGATATTTAAGAGAGAATGTATTATCATTTTCTTTTATTTGTTTATCAAAAATATTACATTAACTAAATTACCATTACATTTTATTTGTAATCACAAAGAAAGAGAGAAAACGTGAGAGAGTTGTACCATTCCTTACATAATTACCATAGTGTCTTATTTCCATGTATCTATGGCCGAGACACATTATTTCATTTTATAATAAAACAAATCACTAAGTGAAGGAAAGAGAAAAAGAACTTTATGTTACATCTACATGCACTAGTTGTAAAGCAAGAGTATACAATGTGATTTTAATGTGTTAATTAAAAATTGTTGACTGTAATTACTCATTCCCATGTAATTCATTGTTGTTTAAAATAATGTTATAACTATGTAACAATAAACCATTTTTAAGTGTCCATACCAATTACATAAATTTTATATCTTCTCATCCATAATGACATTTTCGTTTTCATATAAAGCTTCCTAGTAGTGTTGGAAAAGTGACAGGTGAAAACCCACATTTTTGTAGTCTCAAATTAATATATGTATCACATTGTATTCAATTATTCAAACTTTGGAATGTTAAAAGAAAGAAAATAATAAAACTCTCCCTATAGATTCCCTTCTACTATTTTAAACATATGGTATCATCTTGACTAATTTTGATCAACAATTAATTAATGTTTACATTGCATGTGTTAAATGGATTGACATTGTGATTTATATTTATTTGAGAGGTCAAACGAATTTGAAACAAAACAAAATGTACATCACACATTAATTACATGCTCTAGATCCTGCCTAGTCAATAAAATTCGAATTTTGAGTATCTTTTATTCACAATGTCCATATTTGTATATAATTCATTTTCATGCATTAAAAGGTGAGATAATGTTAAAAGATTCTCCTTAATTATTTCTTTGACTCTAAAAATGAGATGATCAATATTTAATCACATTTAAGTCTATTATGCCTTTATGGAAAATTTTATTGAAGAAAGAGACTCGAGAGAAGTTAATGTTACATGTATTCAATAGGGGAAAACAAGTAATATCCACATCATGTGATTGATGAATATTGTTTTCCATGCATCCAAAATTAAGCCATTACTTGCATTGCATTAAATGAAATGATATTCAAATCTTGGTCCATCTATATTCAAATATTTCTCAAATTAATTGGGAGGTCAAACATGGTTCAAACGACTTCAAATTTGAACCATAGGCAAAATAGAGGGTCTATATTATTCTTGTGAAGTTAGATTTCATTTTTGGGCATATCTTGGTCCATAACTTCTATAGTGGCCATTAAAGGTAATATATTTTGAAAAGATCTTTTATTATTGAATTCATGAGTCATAAATATGAGATTACTATTAACTAGTCACATTTGTCACCTTATAACTTTTCTCTATGCTTTATGGCCATTTTGTAGGGGAGAGAAAATGAAAGGATTAATATGAGTTGATGGATATATTTAATTCATATTTAAAAATGAAATATGACTTTAGCTATTGTCTTAAGTTTTTCTCATCTTATTTTGTATAAAGACAATCATTATAGGCATTTTGCTTTAAACCCCTCAATTATTATTGTTTAGAAAAAAACTTCATATTAAGTTAAAATTAACTATGAAAATTGGGATGTGACAATTCTACCCACCTTAAAACAAATTTCATCCTCAAAATTTCCTAGGGTACTACCCACCTTAGGATTTAACATATTATATGTACACTAAATTCTGATTTCATTTTAAGGGCTCATTCTTATGGTAAAATACTATCTAAAACTCATTATTAAAACAAACATGTGGGTAATCCATTTCACATCATCATTGGTATGGTAACGGATCTATTCTCTAGGGGTTCTAATTCTTTCTTATCTATGTAAAATATCGACTCTTTGAATGCATATTTTGTTCCACGATGAATTTGATTGGGTTTAGGTGACTATAAGTCTCAAGCTTTTGATGTCAACTCTTATTTTATTTTTCACCTTTGAATACATGCTGGCCGCTCATATATTCAAAGATGACATGATTTATCACACTTGTCTTAGCACATCCCTCATGTACATGTCCCATACCACATGCACTAGAAATGACTACACAAATATGATTATGCACAAAACATTCTCTCTACAAAATCCCATAAGCATGTGTCCCATACCACAAACACATGAGAAAAAGAGAGAGTATGTTATATAAAATATTAGAGTTAGACACAAAAATCCAAAACGTCTAGGCACATAACCCTAGTCCTTATTTGAGCTAGACCTCTACTTTGATTTCTAATATCACACACTTACTTTTTATATACCTATGGTTAGAACATACGAATCATATTGCTTCTTGGTGGCCATCCATTTATCTGCTCTAATACCATTATTGTAACACACTCCCTAGGGTTTTGTACGTAACCAATGGAAGCACAACCTAATCCCCAACATTATCCATAATGTGGGGTACTTGGCATTTTAGGGAGGGTTGTCACAAAAAGGTAATCATTGCAAGTAAACAAATAATTCACCATTGAGATTCATACATTATTCTATGAATAGGAAACTATAAACAACAACTCTAGAATTCTATTCATCTCTCAACACGGGAAACTAAGCATAGTAATAAGCATTTATAGATGAATGGATCGCCTAGAATGGATGGAACCCCACCAGTAAACTCTTGGATGTCTTCTAGTCCTGGCTTGCTCTTCTTGAGTCCTTACTTGCTCCAAATCCTGGGGACATCGCGTCCCCAACAATGCAAAGGGAAAAACAACACATCAGTAAATGGTACTGGCACTTTATAATAAGCGAAAAGTAAATATACTTGACTTGTTAGAAACCTTAACATAAATTAACTATAAGCATTCTTGAATATCATTATTAACATGAAGAATTGAAAAGAAATCTTATGCGTCCCTCTGTGATGCCCCCTTAGGAGCACATGATTGCTAGGAAAGCCCTTGATGCTAGGAAAGCCCTTGATGACCCTTTTGAGGTCCATGATCAGGAGCATAACAAAACTATTTCAATTCCAATTACTTGACCATTAACATGATGTTGACATTAACATAAATCATGATTCTCTAATCATAACATGAAGGGATTTCTCCCACTTGATTATTAACATGATTTTCATGAGTCTTTAATGATAACAATAATCATGGTGAGCATTATAACATAAGACATAACATGTGGCAATCAACAAGCAATGATATATTAAACATGATTATAATATTAAACTTGAAACAATAATGCCTATTTTATATTTAACATGCAAGCAATCATAAATATTTGTGCTCAGTAGCATGGCCCGTTTACCTTGGAGCAATGTAGATCCTAAGATTATATCTCCGATCCTTGGGGAAGTGCCTGGATGTGATTTACAAGAAAATAGGCTAGTCTACTTGGAGCGAAGTTGATCCTAAGATGATCTCTCTAATCTTTGAGGCAGCACTTGAATGTGATTTGCAAGAACATAGGCTAGTGTGATTTTTTTCCTTGGTATGCTAGGATCATGGGGGGTCCCTTTTATAGGTGTTAAGGGTCTAGAACTTTCTAGTCCAAGTGGATTTAAATTTTTTTAATATCTTTTTTCCTTTAATTAAACATTGGAATTATCTTAACTCCAATATATTAAAAGGTAATATTTTGTGAAAAACGTGTTTCTCTTTGTTAATTACTAAAGTCCAAAAAATAATTATCTTTTGTTTGTGAATTTCCTTTATCATCTTTCATATCTTTTTTATGAGATATTTAAGAGAGAATGTATTATCATTTTCTTTTATTTGTTTATCAAAAATATTACATTAACTAAATTACCATTACATTTTATTTGTAATCACAAAGAAAGAGAGAAAACGTGAGAGAGTTGTACCATTCCTTACATAATTACCATAGTGTCTTATTTCCATGTATCTATGGCCGAGACACATTATTTCATTTTATAATAAAACAAATCACTAAGTGAAGGAAAGAGAAAAAGAACTTTATGTTACATCTACATGCACTAGTTGTAAAGAAAGAGTATACAATGTGATTTTAATGTGTTAATTAAAAATTGTTGACTGCAATTACTCATTCCCATGTAATTCATTGTTGTTTAAAATAATGTTATAACTATGTAACAATAAACCATTTTTAAGTGTCCATACCAATTACATAAATTTTATATCTTCTCATCCATAATGACATTTTCGTTTTCATATAAAGCTTCCTAGTAGTGTTGGAAAAGTGACAGGTGAAAACCCACATTTTTTTAGTCTCAAATTAATATATGTATCACATTCTATTCAATTATTCAAACTTTGGAATGTTAAAAGAAAGAAAATAATCAAACTCTCCCTATAGATTCCCTTCTACTATTTTAAACATATGGTCTCATCTTGACTAATTTTGATCAACAATTAATTAATGTTTACATTGCATGTGTTAAATGGATTGACATTGTGATTTATATTTATTTGAGAGGTCAAACAAATTTGAAACAAAACAAAATGTACATCACACATTAATTACATGCTCTAGATCCTTCCTAGTCAATAAAATTCGAATTTTGAGAATCTTTTATTCACAATGTCCATATTTGTATATAATTCATTTTCATGCATTAAAAGGTGAGATAATGTTATAAGATTCTCCTTAATTATTTCTTTGACTCTAAAAATGAGATGATCAATATTTAATCACATTTAAGTCTATTATGCCTTTATGGAAAATTTTATTGAAGAAAGAGACTCGAGAGAAGTTAATGTTACATGTATTCAATAGGGGAAAATAAGTAATATCCACATCATGTGATTGATGAATATTCTTTTCCATGCATCCAAAATCAAGCCATTACTTGCATTGCATTAAATGAAATGATATTCAAATCTTGGTCCATCTATATTCAAATCTCTCTCAAATTAATTGGGAGGTCAAACATGGTTCAAACGACTTCAAATTTGAACCATAGGCAAAATAGAGGGTCTATATTATTCTTGTGAAGTTAGATTTCGTTTTTGGGCATATCTTGGTCCATAACTTCTATAGTGGCCATTAAAGGTAATATATTTTGAAAAGATCTTTTATTATTGAATTCATGAGTCATAAATATGAGATTACTATTAACTAGTCACATTTGTCACCTTATAACTTTTCTCTATGCTTTATGGCCATTTTGTAGGGGAGAGAAAATGAAAGGATTAATATGAGTTGATGGATATATTTAATTCATATTTAAAAATGAAATATGACTTTGGCTATTGTCTTAAGTTTTTCTCATCCTATTTTGTATAAAGACAATCATTATAGGCATTTTGCTTTAAACCCCTCAATTATTATTTTTTAGAAAAAAACTTCATATTAAGTTAAAATTAACTATGAAAATTGGGATGTGACAACTGTCCACAGAGAAAAATTGTTTTGTGTTTTCATTTGATTCTACAAGAGAAATTAGCAATTTTGTCAAAACCAATTTTGATTTGATTTTATTTATATGAAATTTTATGATATTTAATTAGGCCTTCAAATAAATTTCCACTCTCATTATTTTGTTCAAATTGATAACCTCAATTATCAATTTGGAAGAGTGCAATGCACAAACTTCTAGTGAGCCAAGATCCAAAACAATTGAGTTATCACCTGGACAACGCCAACGTCCATAATCAATCATTAAGGTAGGCAATGTTTGCCAATTACATCTTATGCAATTCTTGGATAGATGGTATGAGAAACTCCTTGCCATAGTCATATGCATGCTTGTAGGTGCTTAATCTCATTAAGGATATCCAGTTAATACAGACCTAAAATCCAACATGATAGAAATGCACCTACTTGGCAGACCTACATAACTACCAACACACTTCCACGAGATGGATAGTGCACCACACTTGGCATGCCCATGCATAATCGATCAAGCTTTTCATGTGAGTTGGTAATGGAAAACATCTTAGACCTAATATGTTTGTTTGATGTTTTTTATATATTTATAAATATATATACATATACATATCCAATCACCACATACTATAGTACGTATCAAATACATGCTATATCCCACAAATGTAAACATGCAATAAAACATTAGTGGTGGTTATGGCCATTCTATTGTAATTCCTTAGAACCATAAGAAATTACTACCACCTAGGTTTGCCTCTCATGCAAGAACATGTTGTTGGTGTAGATATGTGCTTGAACCAATCCAGGTTGATCGATTCAACCCCTGAATCTATTGGCTCACCTCTTGATCGGTCGGTTGGTTATCTGAATGATCATCTGGCCTTTGTTCCAATCAATGTTTGGACACCTACAAATGATTGATTGGGTGTCCAGCCGATTGGTTCATCTGATGTGATGAGTTTCATCTTTGTCGTAACAAGAATAAAACATCCTATTGCTATAAAACTTATTACATGGTAATTGAGAAACCTTGAGTTACATTTGAGGGGATCATAGAAAAGAAAGAATAATACTTTTACATGTTGGAAGAAAAAGATAGAGACTCAATATGCAAACCATGATATAAATAGCAATGAATAAACCATGCAACCACACAAAAATATTTGGATTATTGTCCATAACCATGCTACACATCCACCATCAAAACCAATTTTAGGGCGACACATGTAAATTGCACACACACACACACATATATATATATTAGTTTGGGATCATATGAAGTATTTAATAAGATATGCAAATTATTCATTTTAAATATTCACATCGTATGAAATAAATAAAAGATGAAAACCAAAATCTGATCATATCGATCAAATCCCACAACATAGTAGATTTATGTGGCTCTGATACCACTGTTGGTAAATATGGCAACAGATAGGTTGCGGAAACAAAAATTATATCTACACTATTCCCCTATAACAGATGATCGCGTCAATAACTATGTATGGGAAGGATAGTTTACGAGGTCATACCTAGTCCTAGAGCAAGTCCAGAAACTACATCCCTATTGAGTATACATCTTTCTTCAAGTCACACTCAGACGACGTCAGTAACAACTCTTGGTTAATCACCACAAATAGTAGTAGAACTTACCCTCCTAGTAGGAAAGACTCCCTACCTCTATAGTAGTTCACACAGACCACTTGGAACTCCTATCGTTCTAGTATAACTGACAAGAATGAGTTATTCCCTCTCTTTAGTGTACTAGCACAAACTTTCCCTCCCACAAGTGTTTTCCCTTGCTATCCCTCCCTTATCAGATAGGACTTGCTCAGGTTCTTTTGGTTACCACAACTAGAAAAGACAAACAATTTTTAGAGGGAATTGAGTTGTGTCTGAAAAAGCCCCCAACACCCCTCTATTTATAGGAGGGTTTGGGTCAGGGTTCCCAGTCTGAGTAGGAGCTTAGGGGATTTGAATTTCACAAATTTTTGCAATCAACAAACATCAAAATGGTCAATTCACAAGTGAACCAATCAGTTGGCATGTGAGCCTATCAGTTCAATCCTTGAACCAATCATTTAATCATGTTTCCCAATCGTAATTGTATTAGTAATTATAATCTGATTTAATGCACAACATGACATCATCACTTTCCTTGAATCAATTGAATTGATCCACCAACCAGGCAGTTCACAACCTTAGCAGGTCAGTTCATGGACCTGAGTCGATTGGTTCACTTCCTAAACTGGTCAGTTCATGGTCTAGAATTGCTAAAGTTGGTCTAATTGACTTGACCCTCTGAAATGATTAGTTTAACACTTGAACCGGTCAGTTCACAGTCCAATCAGTCAATTTTCAACAAATGTTGTTTAAATTGAATACGTAATAGCTCTTTAGTAATCAAGTTTAGACCATATTCATGAATGAACTCCTATTCCAAGTGTATCCTATGTGTGTGACCCTATAGGTTCCAAGTTACATTGGCAGTGAATGTCCATAACTGATTTTGACATCACACACAATGAGCAGTGTCTAGCAACAAATCATTGCTATCCAAGTAATATGGAAAGTTGGAGAACAACTTCAACCTACAATCTGTGATTGGTGTTACATTAATTGTATAATTCCTTTGTCAGTGAATTCTAGATTGAACTCGAGGCATGGAATTATCACCCTCTTGATGTTCAATCCATGTTCCTTGAACTAGAGCAGATTGTCTGAGATATATGTGGCCTAAATATCATATCTTGATTCACATGTGCATGCACAACTTTTCTTAGTCTCACTTATCAAGTGACCATGATCTCAAACTCCACTAGGAGGGACAAATCCCATCTACATCACTCACAATCATCCCCATGTGTCATAATGTACCCGAGCACCACCTTTATGGTAACCCTTATTCAAGGTCACAGTGGATGATGTTAAAATACATCAAACAACATGTGATGAGTGTAGTGATTTTAGGTCTAAGAACCACAATCACCACCCTTACTATGAGATGTGATTATGACCACCACTTATGGTTTCTAGTGCGATTTTCACGCATGTGGGATCTTTTGAATCTATAAAGCCCAGATAAGGTTCACTCACAATACTAAATGCTTACCCACAAGCACACAGGGTCGTGTCGTAGTATAGGTGAATGGAAAGTGAGGGATCAATCTGTAGGGAGAAAGGGGGCACTAGAACTAAGTTGCGGTAAGATATCTTCCTAAAGCGGAGTGTAGGATTTTTAGGGGTTGGTGGTTGTTTGCGTTGATTATACTAATGATGCAAGCAATTGAAACAAGAGAACAAGATAATACAAGAAAACCCTATGCTACCCTAAACAAGCTAAATCTAGCTAACAAAACAAAACAACTACCTAACCAAGAGTAGGAAACTACAACTTAGTTACAATAGCAATGCAAGTTAACACTAAAGAGACAAGTTAAGGAATATGACAATTAATGATCTAGGTTATCACTAACTGGCATGATTAATACTAGAAAGATCAAGAGAGCATTAACTACTCAAGTTAGGTCTAACTATCCAAATCTAAGCAATTACTGAGAGGCAATGAAAGCTATTAATTAAACTAACATTGACAAACTAACATAACAAGATGGGTTTTAGCAATTAATGGGGAGAGTGGGCCATTTGGGGGAATGTTACAAGAATCCAAGTTGGGGGTTAATGTAGCATGCAATTCTTATATCTTCAATTTAGATTTCCAAACCAAACAACAAGGCAAGTGATATTGGAATCTACCCTAAGCTACTAGTTGGGAACTAGGGTTAGGTGTAATTCTAATAGGACTTGGCAAGTCTAGGTTTCTAGGGTAAGTGGTATTAGGGCAATTGAGAGCCAACAGTAGGAATGGGGGTAGAGATGAGGGTGTTTGACCTCATGTTACTCACCATCTAGCCTTAAGAAAACTCTAGGCAGTTGCACTAATCACTATTACACCAGCTACTTAGATATCACACCTTAGTTGTAGGAGAATGGATTTGTATGTAGGAATATAGGTGCTAGCTAGGGATCCACTAGTTGGACCTAGGAGCAATTCCTAAGATAGCCACATACAATATGTTTTCCCTAGAAGCTAGGTATTTTCAAGCATCATACAATAAAAAATCCATGTTCAGAAGCATAAATCACAAGTAAGATAATGGGAAATGAGATAGAAGAAAGAGACAATCATCATAGAATGTAAATATGTTCATTACAAGTTATTTTCCCCCAACATGGTATCAAAGGAACATTTTATTCCCCAAACATCCCATTAAGGGGGCTTAGCTACACATAATCAAGCCAAAGAGTAAAAAGAACAGAAGAAAGAGACATAAGTCCATGGAATCTCGTAGAAACCCCTCTTTCTTCACTCCTTGATGTAGAAGACAAAAACCTCCCTCCAAGGTAGGAAATGGTATGAATGGATATGGTTTGGTGGCAAAAAACCTAGAAAACTAGGGGTAGGTGGAAATGAGGTGGAAATGGAAGAAGGAAGGTAGGTGGAGCTCTTAAATGCAAAGAGGGAAGGAAATAAATGCTAGAGGTAGCTAACCAAGTATTGTGGCCACCATTATGGTATATATAGGTGGTGGGGAAGCACTAGGGTAAGTGGGGGTAAAGTTGGAAATGTAGTGGAAAAAATTGTTGGGGTTGTGAGGTTACCACGGTCATGGTGGGCACCATGACCGTTGTGAGTATGGGGTGGTACGGATGTGGGGAGTGATTCAGGCATGGTGGGCATATGTTGTCGAGAGGAGGTTAGGAGAGTGGAGTGGCCACAGTCATGCTGGGTGCATGGCGCCACAGCCGTGGTGCAGAGCACGACTGTGCTGGAGGGGAGGTGCCTCAATCATTCTTCTTTGCTGCCCGTGCTGACTTCTGTTGGCTACAGTCATGGAAGTTGCCACGGTTGTGGTGGTCATCATCTTCCACAGTCATTGTGGTGGTCATAATCATGGTCATTCCTTCATATTTTATGAAGAGTCCCTTTTGAATTTTACATCTTTTGCCATGGACTTGGCGTTGTGCCACATGGGTGATGAAGAGAATTGTCCACAAACGTATTGATTGCCACAATCATTGGGGACTAAGTGTACAATGGTCAATTTGGCGGCCATGACGTGGCAGTTGACATTCAAAATTTCTTATCTCCATGTTGATTTTGGACCATATCACCACGACCGTGGCAAAGTACCATGACACATGGTGAGGGTCCAACTGCTTGACTTTTCTTCAATCTCCTTCAAATGGTTGCTAACTACTTTGGAGCAATTTTTGTCTACTCAAGAGGTGCGTGGATAAGATTTAGGTCCAATCCTGGGGTGTAGAAACCCAAGGATCCCATTCTTCTCTCTCCTTTGCATCTAATGCATGTACACAAACCCTGAAAAACATGCAAAAAGTAGCCATAAGTGTATTTGACATGATATTGCATATTAGGGGAACTGACTTGCAATCTAACATTGTTTAGATGTGATAATAATGCAGAAAGACACAAGATGAAACCCTAAAATAGGGTTGCATCCGTTTCCATGTGTCATTCTCAAGGCGTTTGATAAGGTGATTTTTTACATTATTATCTCCTCTCTCTTGCAAATTTAATGATATCAATAATCACTCAAATTTAATTGCTCAAATACCCTCAATCACCTTCCTCTATTATTCTGATCATGTGGATACACAAATTTCAAAATAATGCAAACCCTAAATGAACATTTGGGTAAAACATGTTAATTAATGTACTTAGTCAAATTTTAATGGTCAACATTCTATTTTGAATATCAATTGTATACCATAGTTAGATAACCTCAAAATAGATCCCACCTAAAATTTCATAATGATTGGATGTACCAATTTTGAGAGTTATGCGAATTTGAAATTATACACATTATTTCATTTATTATTAATCTAGTACCAAAGTCAGTCAGTTATTTGCCGAGGTGTGATATTTAAATGTCACATAGCCCTTAGAAACTTTGGCATGGGACTTTAATAGTGGCCTTTAGATCTTGGCCATACAAAATGATCTGACAAACCAGAACCTGTCTTCAACCTCGTGACATTCTCAACCCCAGTTTAGCAGTCCAGCCACCAAAACTTGGTCTCCTGCAACCAACCTAGCAACCTCCTCACTCTTTCCTTGGGATATTTCTCCCCATCTCGCGAAATTGAACATGACATCCCCTTAAACAACCTCCCTTGTCCTCAAATCAGGGAGAACAAACTCCCGATTTCTCGCACCTCTCACCCCAACAATGAATCCAAGTTAGATATTTCTCGCTCTCACCCCTATTGCCTATTTATGGATCTTGATACCTCCTCCACCCTTCCTTTTCTCATCTCTCACTTTAAATTTCTTACAAGACACTCCAAACACCCTTCTCCACTCCCTTACCTCCTAGCTCTAGTCATCTTGTCGTCCCAGAACTGAAGCCCTAACCACATAAAGTCCTCCTCTCCATCACCTTTGTTAAGCTCCCACGAGCATATACAACCACTTACTTTTAGCCCAGAGCTACCCACACCCCTTTCCTTCTTCCTCTCAGGTGACCATTCAACTAGAGCTCGACAGTGCGTCGACTCAGAGGGAGTTGCACCACACAAGAGTGTCCATCTGCTTTAGTTCACCTTAGTAAAGGTGAGGACACCTCCACTCGGATAAGAAGAGGAATAGAAGGCAAGAAGAACCTCACTGGAGTTGTGGGGCAAGCTGTGTTTGCAAGGAAATAAGGGGTTAGGAGGGAAGCTAATGTGGTGTCATGTAGATCCCAGCTAGTCCCGTCCCGAGTCTCCAACCTAGCTGAGAGGAGTCACGAGTCAGCAAGGAAACACAAGAGGGTTTCTCAGCACCTAGATCCAACATGGACAGATCCAAATATTCCACATCATCCAATATTTTCATCCTCCTCCATTTATTTAATAGAGATATATTTATCTTAGAAAATAATAGTAAATGCTAGGAACATTAGATAACAACAAAATTATATACCATTTTACTCAGAAAAATGCAAGGAACCCTATAAAAATACAGATTTGATCTAAATCTAATTCCTTTTCCAAAATGATGGCTTAAAACATTATTCAATTCATTAACTTCCTTTTCTTAAAAAAAGTTATGGAAAATGTTATTCATGGTCTAATATCAGTAACATTCGACCCCTAGACCCTAAATGATACCTCTTCTCCTTCCAACCATGAAACACTAGTTATGTGATCCATGATAGTCTAGACTCTTGTAAACTACCTTAATACTAGTTTTCTCTCTCTACATGATAGAGGTAAATAGTGGACCTTTAAATATCCAAACCTCAGTATCTAATAATAACCTAAAAATAAGATGATCTCAATCAGTAATCCTTGATCTAATTGCAAGATGATAGTAATGGCAATGAATGGAACAAAACTCTAATTAGGTGGCTAATGATATAATTAAACTCTTTAAATACCACATGAATGACCCATCTCTCTATCTATTAATGATGGTAGTTAAGGGAACATTAAACATCCAAAATATATGATCTGCTCTCAAAACCCTAAAGTGAGGTTTCTCCCTCTAATACCCTGATATGAGCCCAAGTCACCAAATGATGACCCTAAGTGAGTCAAAAACCTAATATGAAGTGATATAGACACATTATGACACAGGACCTCTAATTCCTTTTAGGGTGACATATTCCCATCTTCAATTTTCAGTTTGGGTTCAAAGACTGACAGTAACATGTAGGTGGATATAAGTATAAGACTAGTTTTCTAGATGAAAATAAATATGGAGTACTTTCTGGTCTTATTTTTATAATCTTGCTTGGATGTATGTACATGAATTATACTCTTTCTTTGTGAAATTAAGAACATTAAAAAAAGAATGAAATGTAGTTACTGATGGTGCTCATTAATCTCCTTGAAAGAGAGGGAAAGTATTATTGTTGACTAGAACCTCCCTAGAGTACATGGTACATAGGGAGATCCCTAGAGTACACGGTACATAGGGAATGGGCCCAATAATATATGTGATTAAGTGCTAAGCCCACCATGGTAATGCATATTCATTGAATTGAGAATAATAATGTGGATTTACCTAAATTTCCACCTTAAATAATGTTTCCTTTTACCTTTTCTTCTTTTTCAATCAAATCAAGTATGCAATCATAGTACATATGCATCTTTTCAACCATGTACACAACATTTTATGTTGATTCAATTGTTTGACATATTTTTGAGGTGTAATGAACTAATAAATGCAGTCAAAGTACCAGAAAGCATGTGATAAAACTCCTTGGAGGATATTAGAGTAGATGGATGTTCTTTTCTTTTCCTCATAGCTAGTTTACATTTCCCTTTCCTAGATGTTGTGTTGGATGCCATATCCTATGTACTCTCTTTTGTTTGTAGTTAGCTTCTTCTTCTTCTTCTTCTTCTTCTGTGAAACAAGTGTAAACATTACTATTTATCTATTTTATGGATGATGTTTTGTGTGGCAACAATATGATGTTTGTGAGCATGATCTGGCTTACGTATGTTATAGACGATAATTGAAATTCCTTGTATTTTCCCTCTTGACATCTTATTGATATGAGAGCACACATATCAATGGGATGTAAACATGGACAATATGCAGGAACTAGGGTCGTCACAGTTGGCATCTAAGCCAGAGTTCACACATCATAGCTGCATGAAACCTTGTTCACCCTATTATGAGTCTAGGGTAGTCCTTCAGTTAGGGATACATGGGGTGGAGGTGTCTAAACTTGATTCTAAGAAAATAACCAAGGGTAGGTGGGAAGAATAGAAGAAAATCCTTTTAGACTTTATGGCTACTATTGCCCTTAAGGGAATCTATGAACCTAGTTCTTTTAAGAAGGAGGTAACCATGATTGATTTTATTAAACTAAACCCTGATACCTTTTGTGGTGAATACCAACCTAAGGTTATGAACAAGGATGAGGCATGGGTCTTGTCAGTAGAAAATGCCTTTCGCATCCTAGAGGTATCCCTTGAGAAGAAGGTGAAGTTTTCCACATACCTACTTAAGGCAGGAGCAAAAATCTAGTGGGAGAACTTCATTGGGGAATAAGGAAGTAGGGGTTCATACCACACAGTGGGAATCTTTCAAAACCATCTTTACCGACCACTTCATGCCCATAGCTAAGAGGAAGAGAAAGGAGAGGTTATATATTGAGCTCAAACAAGGCAATCTCTTGGTGGCTGATTACACTTGGAATTTTAGGCTTCCAGAACATTATGCACCCATTAAACCCCTCTTAGTGATCATCCTTTTAAAGCTCTATTTGATTATAGATCTACAAATACCTTCATATCACAAAGTCTAGCATCTTTGTTACATTTGCATATAGAAGATCTGGGATATATTCTTGATGTGTCAACTCCTAGTGGCAAATATTCACTACATTACAGAAAACTGATATCCTGCCTATAAAATTTGAAAATCATGACATGCCCTTCGAGTTTATCCTCTTGTCTATTGAAGATTTTGATATTATACTTGGTATGGATTGGTTGTACAAGTATTATAAACATATTGACTGTAGGGAGAAGAGGGTAGTCATCTCTCCATCTCATTCTAATCCTGTGGTGATCCCTAGGGGAAGCAGATTCTATAATAATACTATAATATCCTCTCTTAAGGCTAAAAATATTATTTGTAAAGGTTATAAAGTCTTCCCCGCATTAGTCTCAGAGTCCAGTCTTAGTGCCACATATGTAGAAAGTCTGGAAGTGGTATGTGATTTTCTTGACTTATTCCTAGAGGAGCTTCCTAGGCTGCCTCTTGACAGAGACATTGAGTTCTATATAGATACTCTTCCTAGAACCACTCCAATTTCTAGGGCCCCATATAATATGGCTCATGTTGAGCTTTTAGAGTTGAAGAAATAGTTACTAGAACTTCTTGATAAAGGCTTCATCAATCCTAGTGTTTCCCCTTGGGGTGCGTTTGATCTCTTTAAAAAGAAGAAAGACGATTCTATGCTCATGTATATTGACTACTACATGTTGAACCAAGCACCCTCTTCCCCACATTGATGACCTCTTTCATCAGATTCAGACTACTAAAGTTTTCTCCAAAATTGACCTTCATTCTGACTATCATCAACTCAAAGTCAAAGATACTGATATTTCTAAAACTGCTTTCCAAACTCCTTATGGGCATACAAATTCCTAGTAATGCCATTCAGGTTAACCAACAGACATGGCGTATTCATGAATCTTATGAACAAGGTCTTCCAACCCTATCTTGATGAGTTTGTGGTCATTTTTATTGATGATATTCTGATCTATTCTAATTCTATGGAGAATCATCATGAGCACTTGAAGATAGTTCTTGAAGTCCTTCGAGCTCATAAATTTTACAAATTTTTTTCCAAATGTGAATTATGGATTGATAAACTCATGTTCCTTGGCCATGTCATTTATGGGGGTAATATATCTGTCGATCTAGTAAAAGTGTTAGGCGTTCTTGACTGGCAACCTCCTCGAAATCCTTCTGAAAGACATTATTTCTTTGGTCTAGTTGGATATTATCATCGATTCATCCCTAACTTCTCTAAAGTTGCACTCCATCTTACTAAGCTTACTCGAAAGGATGAACAGTTAATATGGTCAACTTATTATCAGTTCAGTTTCCAGGAGCTAAAGCAAAAACTGAAATCAACACCTATTCTGGTTTTACCTTCTGGCAATGAAGGGTTTGTGATGTTCACTGACTCTTTGAGGAATGGTTTAGGTTGTGCCCTACAACAGGTGCGAAGGTAGTGGCTTTTGCATCTAGATAGCTGAAACCCAATAAAGTCAATTATCCTGCCCATGATTTGGAATCGGCTGCAATAATACATGAAATCTAAATATGGAGGCACTACCTGTATGGGGAAACATTCAATATCTTCACCGACCATAAAAGTATGACGTATATCCTGACCCAAAAGGACCTGAACCTGCATCAACATTGATGGTTCGAGTATCTAAAAGACTATAATTTCATCATTGCCTACCACCTGGGTAAGGAAAATGTAGTCGTTGATGCCCTTAGTAGAAAAAGAGCTATGTGTGCATCCCTTCTTGTTCCTGAGTGGAGGAACATGGAGGATCTGGTGGATTGGAAGCCACTATTTCTGCATGATCATGTCCATTTCCACAATATTTCTATCATTCATGGTATGCAGTTTAAACTTCTTGAGGCATAAAGGGCTAGTCCTGATCTTGAAGGTCTCTCTTCTCTCTCGTCTAAACCTTAGACACACTTGTATGTGGGTCTTGATGGTGGCCTTTGTATAAGAACCGTATGTGGGTTCCTGAACATTCAACTGTGAAGGCAAAGATTCTCAGTGAGGAACATGGGTCAAAGTACGCAGTTCATCCCAACACAATCAAAATGTACAAAGACACACAATGACTTTTCTGATGGAGGGGCATGAAGCGTGATATTTTTGAATTTGTGTCCAGATGTTTGACGTGCCAGAGAATCAAGGCAAAGCACCAGAGACTAGGTGCCCTACTACAACCCCTTGAAATCTCAAAATGGAAATGGGAACACATCACCATGGACTTTTTGGTGGGTCTACCCATGACCAGAAAGGGATATGATGTTGTATGGGTAATAGTGAACCGTCTCACAAAATCAGATCACTTCCTTCCTGTGAAGATGACAAAAAAAGTTTTTGAGCTTGTCAACCTCTATATACAGGAGATAGTATGTCTGCATGGAGTTCCAGAGTCCATTATTTCAGATAGGGATCCAAAGTTCACCTCTAAGCCATGAAAATAGGTTCAAGAGGAACTAAGTACAAAGCTGAACTTCAACACAATGTATCATCCTCAGACCGACAACCAGTCTGAGTGTACAATACAGATTCTGGAGACTTCTACAGGCTTATTCTCTCGATTGGGAAGGCTCGTGAGACCATTACTTCCCTAGACTAAGTGCACATATAATAATAGCAGTCAGACAAGTATTGGGATGCCTACATATGAAGTTCTCTATGGCATACAATGTAGATCTTTGCTACACTGGGATGACATCGGGGAGAACACCTTGATGAAATTGGATGATATTGAGCTTTACAAAGACAAGGTTGCACTAAAAAGATAGAGGATGAAGTGGGCACAAGATCAGCAGAAGTCTTATGCAGATGCTCACCGACAAGAACGTCAGTTCAAAGAAGGTGATCATGTTTTTTGAAGACCAGGCCTATATGATATTTGGCCAAGAATAAAGGAAATCTCAATTCTCGCTTCATAGGATCCTTTGAGATATTGTAATGGGTTGGCAAATGTGCATATCGTCTTTCTCTTCTACCTCAATATAGTACAATGGACAATGCGTTTCATGTATCTAATTTGAAACCTTATGTCAAAGATCCTAGTCATATTCTAAATCATGAGCCTCTAGAGCCAAAAGATGATCTATCTTATGCTGAATCGCCAATTAAAATTCTTGATTTCAAGACAAAGGAGTTTCACAGTAATTGGCACATTGATATGTTGAAAGTTCTCTGGAGCCACCATGATCAGACTAACGCCACCTGGGAGCTCAAGTCTGAGATTGAGCAGAAGTATCCACATCTCTTTCACGTATTTTCTAGGTGCGAAGAACCAATAAATGCAATCAAAGTACCAGAAAGCATGTAATAAAGCTCCTTGGAGGATATTATAGTAGATTGATGTTCTTTACTTTTCCTCATAGACAATTTATATTTCTGTTTCCTAGATGTTGTGTAGGATGCAATATCCTATGTACTCTTTTTTCTTTGTAGTTAACTTCTTCTTCCATGCAATGAGTGTAAGCATGACTATTTATCTCTTTTATGGATGAAGTTTTGTGTGGCAACAATATGATGTTTGTGAACATGATCTGGCTTCCATATGTTGTAGATGGTAACCACAATTCATTGTATTTTCCCTCTTAACATCTTATTGATACGAGTGCATGCATATCAATGGAATGTCAACATGGAAAGTATGCAGGAATTGGGTTCGTCACATGGTGGGTCTGTCCGATACACTATTCTCCAACAACTATCTATGTGGTTTAATATCACATATCATGGCTGATGGGACTCTATCATCAAGCAACACACACTCTAGTTGATGTGTCATTGCTGTCTATCAACCTTCCACAATAAATCTGACTAGGGACATAACAAGAATGTTCATACTCTTAACATCTATATGATCTCATTGTTCAAGTCATCAACTCAAAGACATACGTCATTGAGTAATGTCATTCTTTAGATATTCATTATGTTTCATCATCATCATCTCATAACTGATTGAAATGGAACAATGGGAAGATTGACTTTATTATTAATCAAATCGTTTACATGATATGCCATGTCAATGATCATATAATTGGATCTCTCGGCATACGTACCAACACATACAAGATGGACAATCAAGCATATGTGTAAAATAAACACTGATGTATCCATATACCAGTTATGTATGGATCACTCATTGAACTAACATTAATCATGGAAATTTATTATTTTATAAAGCATGACATGGGAGTTACTCTCCCATGCCAAAGAAAAGGAGATCTATTTGTCTATGGCTATAGAAAGTAGATACAAACAATAGAGAATAAGGATAGTCATTATAAAAGAGGAAATGAATTTGGATCTCTATAGAATGGAGTTGGAACTCCGGTAAAAGAGCAAGAACTCCATCCTTGCTGATTAAAACTCTTCAAAAACCTTCATTCTGGAATAGAGAGAAGAGAACAAAGGAGATCCCTACAGTAATTGCTGGATAAAAAGGAAGAAGAAGTTTCTTTCCTGAGAAACCACCTTTTCTCCACTTAGATGCCTCCAATTGCTCTTGGCTCTTCTCTGTTCTAGTTCCACATTGAAATATTCAAAATAGTATATGGCAATTGTCCAAAGTTGGTGCCATTCATATTTAAAAGAGAGGGGTGATTTATCTTCTGATTTGAAAAGAAACTGCAAGTAACACTGCGTGTTGGCTAGTCAACACAATGTGTTACTTGTGGTTTGAAAGTGGAATTGCATCTATCAATGATGACATGACATGTTGGTTGGCCAACACGGCATGTGCGTGCATGTTAGGGAACTCTAGAATATTCTAGAAGGAGAAAACATGGCATGCTAATATGTCAAAACAATGTGTTACTGGGATTTAGTAACTCCTTATTTCTCTAGGTGCAAATTTTGCACTAAAACACAGCGTGTTGAAATATCAACACGATGTGTTGATATCTCAACACGGCGTGTTAATGGCAGTTTCAACAACATTGATTTTCTGAATGATTAGATGATTGAGGAATGCATTGATGGATGATAGGATGGTGTTTCTCTCCCAATTTTGATGCCAAAATGCTATACCTACAATCAAAACCATAGATTAAGTAAAGATAATAATAAAGTGGATACCTAACATAATTAAGACTGAAATATGGGTGAAATTGACTTGAAAATGCAACCAAAAGTGACCCAAAAGATGATATAAAATGTTCATACCAATATCCAAAAATATTGATTGAACCCGATGCACGTTCAAAACTATATCATCCATGGCGGTTTCTAATAATTATCAAGTTAGTGGGGAAGAATATAGGTACCTCACACTCTTTGATCAAATTAGGTTGCTTTGCAAACCTATAACATTTTGATAAGTGATTGATATTAGTCTCAACCACTTTCATGTCCAATTTTCATGTAAATAAGATTGTATTACTCTACTAACTAAAGGACCGTGGAGTATATTTGATGCAAGTATGATGGTTTTCCATCAGACAAGCAATACCCAATCCTTGAATTCTATCCAACATTGTATCATGGGTATGTATCTTGTATCTTCCCATCCATTTTTACTAGACTCGTCTTTGTTTAAAACAGTGGGGCATTAGGAAGATTAGAAAAGGTTGATGATCATTTAGTTGATCACACTCATAATCACTTTTTATAGTTAGTTTTCAAAATTAATACATCTATATATATTCTTATAGTGGTGATTATTTATGAGACCACATACATGTTGAATATTAGAGCCTCTCAGAGGTCTGCTTCATGTGTGGCAGGTTGGCTCACTCTATTATATATAATGATGAACAACCTGAATCAAACTCAATGTTTAAACAACCAAATACATTGAAGGAGAATAGAGTAAGATGGTTGAAGGATAAGTATATATGGTATACATTCTTCAAAAGAAATATCCACACCCAAAAACCTATGAAGAATCTTCAAAGAATTCAAAATATTATGGACCTAGTACATAAACCAGGATATTAACAAATTTGCATCCTTGTGCTCTTGAGGATGATGATGGAGTCTTATACATGAACAAGCCAATATATGCATATATTGAGAAGCATGATGGTCCTTAACAGACATACAAATAAAAATCTAGACCCAAAAAAAGCAAAGCTGATCAACATAGTGTTCAACATAATGACAATTCATTAAAGAGTGATGATGTGCCTACAATTAAATCATTTTCATAGAAGGACATTACTCAAATGATTATGATAGAATCTGTCACTCATTATCATCTTGTGGTGGATCCTAAAGGTGATATGGTAGTATCTCATATACTTGACATTGCAAACCCTCTTGATGATAATAGTGAAGAACATACCCAATATTTATATGCATCTCTGGGTGGTAAAAGTGACACTTGGCCATACTCACATCCAAGATAAATGGCTGGCAAACGAACAAGGCCATAAGAACTCTAACTTGATGAGTAATTTTGTTTTATTCATCCCCATCTAATCCATTTCAATAATGATTATGATTATATGTTGCAATACACTAGGCACTGGTAATTGTAACAAGATCAACACTATGAAGGATTTATTATCTTGTCACATACCTCAAATCCTATAAATATTGAACCTCAAATCACATAATTGAATGCAACATAGGGGATACATAAAATTGCCTATTGTAAATCTAACCATATAGAAGCACAAGGATTTTCCAATTCACATATAAGTCTGGTTTTGTAACGCCTGGGCCCACTGCCCAAGACTCTATTAAAATTTTAGGAATGATGATTGGCCCCACAGACCACCACTAATCTTAACTTCATGCTTTGTCCTCACTCATGCGCAAGCCAAGATCAACTTCTTGACTAGTCACCCATCCTAGTACTACTCTAGACTGAGCACACTTAACCACATAGTTCTTTAGTGATGGGATTCCTATAAAGGAAGTGTACCTTAGTGATATGGATAGTCCAATCATTGCTTTTAAGATCATTTTATCCGAGGCCTCAAATGTTGGGATGTTACAATCTCCCCCACTTAGACTCTTTACATCCTCATCAAGGCTCAACTATATGGCCTCATTATGTTTCCCCATTTCAATGCAGACCCAAAATGACCCATGGACGCCTAGATCTTGATCAAGGAATACCAACACAAGGGTGGATACATCAACATGACTGGACCGTATGTCTCAAGACTGGCATGCCACATACCCAAGTAGGACCCACCTATTGGAGGGATTATGGCTCTGGTACCAATTGTAACACATGGTCCCACTGGCCAAGACTCTATTTGAGTTTTAGAAATGATAACTAGACCCATACACCCAAACTAGCCTTAACTGCATGCATTGTCCTCACTCACACACAAACTGGGATCAACTTCCCGACTGGTCACTCATCCTAGTACTACCCTAGGCTGAACACACTTAACCACAAAGTTCTTTAGTAATGGGCTCCTTAAAAAGGAGGTTCACCTTGGTGATATGGATAGTCCAATCATTCCTTTTAAGATAGTTTTATCTAAGGACTCGAATCTTGGGACGTTATAGGTTTCTTGCATGAATGACTTGATAGATTCATCATGAATACTAGTTGGATCAATAAATATGATAGCTACTCTGTAACTAATCTTCCAAGGATTATATCAGATCATCATCCTATTCTATTATCATCCACACCTCATTTGAGATATAATTATGTATTTTAATGACCCTTGTTTTGTGGATCTTATTAACACCCATTGGCCATAACATATTGATTTTTCAAAATCAATGTTGCATATAATTCCAACACTGGAAACATTAGATAAGACAATCTCATGACACAAGAAAGTTATGAAATGAAAATTCCTCAAAGAACTACAGTAGGCACATGTTTCAATAGTACATCATTTCTCATAGGATCCTAATGTTATATGTGACCATTTGGAAAGTTAAATATAAAATCTTTTTGGCTCAAGAAGAGGAGGACTTGAGATAAAAGTCTTATAGAAATTGGTAAAACAATGGTGACAACAATACATGTTCCTTTCATGCATAAGTAAAGAGTTGATGTTAGAGCAACTCTATTTCTACATTGTAGATAAACATGTCGACTAGGTTACTAATAAAAATGAGCTCACTAGCATGGTTTTAAATATTTTTCCAAGTTAGTTCCAAAATCATAGTTTGACTAAAAGATACACTACTGCACAATGGAGATATCCACATCAGTTATATTTTCAAGAAAAACCGATGATGTTATATTTCCCGTCAATTCTAGTTAGGCAATCTCTGTGGTTTTCCCAACTGAGAAAATGCGGGAAACACTTTATTTTTATCATTGGTCACTTCTAACAGCAACAGACACAATATAGCATCTGCAAAAATAGAATTGCATGCATTTTTTTGCACATATTTTCATTTAGCTCCAAAAATCCTACGTTGTCAGTTCTTTTCAATTCAACTGACAAGATAAAGAGGTACGCATGTTATCTGGGTCATGGAAAAATATTGATGTGTCTCATCGGTTCTTTCAGAAGAGACCAATGAGAAATATATTTGCACAATGTGGTTCACCAAAAATTTTTCCCATCCAATTGATATTTCTCATCAGTTTTACTATAGGAAATCAACATCATATGAGTTCGTGTTGGCCCACCTCCACTTGACATTTATCGTCGCTTCTTTTAGAAATGACTAACGAGAAAGATAATTCATCATGGTGTTTCTAATAGTCGACGGGAAATATCACACCTTAACCTTCCAGGGATCCCTTTCCCCCTCTTTTCCCTACCCACATTTCATTCTCTATGCTTCTCTGATGATTTTGCGGGCAATTTCTCTCCTCTCCCCCGCCATTGTTGCTACTTGCCGCTGCTGCTGTCACTACTACTAATCACCACTACCAAAGCTCACCTCCGAAGCTGCTGCTTGCCGCTGCTCCTCGCCTGTTGACAATTTCGGCTCTAGAGTTACCTCTAACGCTTCATCTATTAGCCAAAGTTTACTATCAGCCGGCCTCCAGAGTATCTTCTGCTGCCGCTGCTCATGACCACAACTGCTTGCCTCTGTCGCCAAAGTACTACACTACCACAATGTGTAGTCTGACTGCTCTGTTCGTCCACCTCCTCCACCACCAGCCATACTGTGAAAAGTAATTTCCTCTCCTCCTTCTTCCCCTCTTCCATGTTATTATTATTGATGAATTAACATAGATTAATAGAGATTACTAATATGTGGATCACTTTTGTAGATTGTTATGACTATTTAACCTAATTATGCCATGGAATATGGTTCATTTTATCCTCTAATGATTACTCTTGCATGAAAATGACTCAAAATAACTTGAATTGACAATGTCAATATCTATGTTGACTATCTTGCTCAAATCATACAATTGTTCCTCATTTAATATGTAGATACCCTAATAATTAAATCCCTTCTTTAACTGTGATCTGTCACACTAAGATCTAAATTGATCCATTTTGTATGATGTAACATGATAACGAACATGCATGACCTAGTTTGAGACATTGAAAATTAATATTGAAGGAAATGATACCTTGACTTAGGTGAAACATCCAACCACCATGATAAGATTAGTGAGACATTATCTTACTCATGTTAATCTATAAATGCTAATCTATCACCCTAATTGTTGGTCTAGAAACCCGTCAGAGTAAACCTTGGATAGTCCCCAATTTGAGACTGTTCTTGAGCACTTCATCTCACTTAGGATGTAAGTGTATAATGTGTGTTCGATTTCAGTAAATTAGGACAACATTTCCCCTTTGTTCTTTGGGTACATATGCAGGTGGGTATTTGCCAATCTACATTGGTGTACTTAGAGAACTGTGGGGAAATGCTGCCCAAATTTATTGAAATCGAACATGCATTATACATTTACTAGTGAGATGAAGTGCTTGGTACACATTCATGAATGTGAATGCTACTAGATGATTAGGGCTCAATTATTCAAACATATTTTTCTCCTAAAATTAACTCAGTAACTAGAACCTGATGAGCTACTCATCTCCTACATGATCATATAGAAATGGATTGATCATCGATGTCTAATCCAAATTGATACACTCCAGAGTTTATTAGTGGTCTTGGTGAGTTTGTAAGATTTGCAGAGGAACATATATGCCAACTTGAATACAGGTTCTATTTCCCCTGTAGGAATTGTAGCAACAACCGGAAAGTTGACATTGTTGACATGATCAAAGATCATGTCATGTGTAATGGGATTGTACAAGGCTATATAAAATGGTACTAGCATGAAGATATCCCTAGTATGAGATCACCAGATGTTGGTAGTGGTAGTTGTGTCCAAGAAGAAAAGGCTAACGATGTTGATGAAAACGAACCAATTCCAACATACATGGTTGATGCAATGCTAGATAGTTGTGGGGTAAATGTTACAAACCCACCTCCCTTATTTAGAATCATTGTGCATGATGTTGAGAAACCGTTATACTTAGGTTGTAATAATTTTATGAAGTTGAGTGATGTGTTGATATTGTATACTCTGAAGGATAATAATAGATGGAGCAACAAAAGCTTCACTTCTCTCTTATCTTTGTTGAAAGAAATTCTCCCCGAAGGCAATGAACTTCCAATCTCAACATATGAAACAAAAAAAATGTTGTGCCCAATGGAGATGGAGGCTAAGAAGATACATGCATGACTGAATGACTGTGTGTTGTTTCAGAAGGAAAACATCGATCTGAAAGAATGTCCAAAATGTGGGGTATCTAGGTACAAAAGGATGACATCAGGTAAGACCAAAACTGAGTCTCCTACAAAGGTGATGTGACATCTGCCTATAATACCCCAATTTCAACGCTTGTTTGCTAATGTCGTAGATGCACAAAATTTATCTTGGCATGCAGAGGTAAAGAAAAACAATGATGGTATGCTACGACATGTGTCTAATTCCCTGCAATGAAAGAAGATTGATTTATTGTATCCTAAATTTGGTGAAGCAGCCAAGAATTTATGACATGGACTTTGTACTAATGAGATGAATCCATATGGAATATTAAGCAGCCAACATAATACTTGGCCTATAATGCTTGTTGTATACAATCTTCCTTAGTGGTTGTGTATGAAGAATAAGTATTTCGTGCTGTCATTACTGATATTGGACCCCGAACAACTTGGCAATGATATTGATGTTTACCTTGAACCTCTGATTGATGGCCTAAAGAAATAATGGGGAGAAGGTGTGATGACTTATGATACTTTGAGTCAAGAGATGTTTAATTTACATGCTATGCTATTTTGCACTATTAATGACTTTCCTTCTTATGAGAACTTGTCTGGATACAACGTCAAAGGATCCAAGGCATGTCCTATATGTGAGGAAAATATAGATTCTATCAGACTGAAACATGGTGGTAAGATTGTATATCTTAGTCATCGAAGGTTTCTACCAATGGTGCATCCTTAATGAAAGTTGGAAAAACATTCAATGGCTCAACTGAGGAATAGAGTACCCCTAAACTTATGTTAGGGGAGGATGTTTATGCAAGAGTAAACAACATTGTAAATCATTTTGGTAAGAAACCATATACTACTCCCATAGGTGAAAAGTCTTTATTCAAAAAGAGGTTGATATTCTGGGATCTTCCTTATTGGAGTCCTTTGACAGTTCGACAATGTATCAATGTCATGCATGTTGAGAAAAATGTTTGTGATAACATTAGTGGCACTTTTTTGAATATACCAGGTAAGACTAAAGATAGAATCAAATCTAGAATGGACCTATGTGAAATGGGTGTAAGGCAAAAATTAACAAAAGTAGTTGCCAAAGGTTGCTACACATATCTACCTCCTACTTGTTACACCTTGTCTAAAAAAGAGAAGAGAACTTTTTGTGAGTGCTTACGTAATGTTAAGGTACCACAGGGATACTAAGCCGATATCTATAGATTGGTATCTATGAAGGATTTGAAGCTGATAGGTCTTAAACACATGATTGTCACACTCTAATGCAACATATATTGCCTATGGATATTCGATCTATCCTTCCTAAGCATGTAAGGTTTGCAATCACTAGGATTTACTTCTTCTTCAACACTTTATGTAGAAAAGTAATTGATTCTGAGATTCTAGATAAGTTGCAAAGAGAAGTGGTCATTACCCTGTGTCAACTTGAGCAATATTTTTCGCCTTCATTCTTTGATATCATGGTACATCTAGTTGTCCATTTGACTAGGGAAGTGAAAATGTTGGGTCCAATTTTCTTGCATTGGATGTATCCTTTTGAGTGGTATATGAGTGTTTTTAAA
Organism: Alisma plantago-aquatica; assembly: GCA_963693085.1. Taxonomy (NCBI): domain Eukaryota; kingdom Viridiplantae; phylum Streptophyta; class Magnoliopsida; order Alismatales; family Alismataceae; genus Alisma; species Alisma plantago-aquatica. The sequence goes on along the minus strand of OY856413.1, from coordinate 742,245,912 downwards.
GGTGATCTTCAGAACCATTGTCGACCATAAGGGAGTATCATTGAGGGCTATATTTATAGGGAGGTTATGAACTTTTGCAATGAAACTAATGCAAATGCTATGAAACCTGATGTTTATTCTGGAAAAGGTATTTTATGAGAATGACAGATAAATATTAGTTGTGAGTAGTGGGAACAAGCACACTTGTATACATTACACAACATTGACGATATGGGCATTTATATCATCAAACACACCAATGAGCTCAAGAGAAGTTATACCTGAGCCAATTCAACGTGGCTTACTAGAGAGCATAATCAGACATTTATTAGGTGGTTTGAAAAGGAAGTATTCAATCAACTATCTAAAACACCAAATAATGTTACATAAACTATCAAATGGATCACGTATAAGACAAAGACCCACATTACATCTTACAAAGGGTTTGACATAAATGGATTTTCATACTACACAAAATGTCAAGATGATAGAAGTGTCATCCAAAACTATGGGGTCTCCCTTTAGGTGTCTTCATTGTATGCCAAGGATAAGAGTCGACGTGAAGTAAATATGTCTTATTATAGTGTCATTAAAGACATATGAGAACTTGACTACACAAAACTTAGAGTTTCATTATTTAGGTGTAAATGAATTGATAAAGATAAAGGAGTTGCAGTTGATGAACTCAATTTCACAATAGTGAACTTTGAGTAGACATGTGAGAAGGATGAACCCTTCATCATGGAATCACATGTAAAATAGCTATTCTATATCAACAATCATGCAAAAGAAAATTGGTCTGTCATTCTTCATGGGAAAAGATAGTTCATTTCAGATCATATTGATGAAGAAGAGTACTATGACAAGTAGCATGACTCTAGTCTAGTTTCTATGGCTTACCAAGTGTAAATGTTGGATCTACCACTGATGACTATACATGTGAAGATCGCACAGAAGGGATATTAGTTTAAAGTATACTATTCATATGTGTTGACTTTTTGTAGTGTTGACTTTTTATAAGTGATCTGACTTTTAATAATGTTGATTTTTTTACATGTGATCCGACTTTATCATTTGTTTACCTTTGATTTTATAGATGGAATATGATAAGGATCATTGTGATCATGATCATGAGGATGTTGAGTATCCTGACCAGGGTGTCGACGATGTTTATAACCTAAAACGTAAGGGAGTTAGAGGGATTACTGTGATGAAAGATGCTGCAAATAGGCAAGGGAGGAAGGGCGTTGTTGAATTCAATGAAGCAGTAATGCCACTTACTAAAGAGTTTGTCAGCTATTGTGGGGTCATTTCTCAAAGAAAAGTGCATCTCCTTGTTGAGGATTGAAGTCAAGTGAGTACAGTCCAAAAAGACCTCATCTAGATGGAGTTAGAGGTGAAATAAATGAAGTTAGGTTTTTATATTTTTTCCTATTCTTTCTTTTAACATTTCTAAACAATATTGAATATTGAACCTTTTTAGGGCCAGTATGAACTCGATGAAAAGTTGCATCACAAATCTGTTATGCAACTCATTGGTAGAAGACATAGAGATTGGAGGACAATCCTCACAAGAGACTATGTCTTTGGAAACAAGAAGGAACCCTGGATTAAATGAAACTATATTAATCAATATGATTGGAAGGAGCTTGTTTGGCGGAGACAAACATATGCATTTTAGGTATTAAATTAATTACATTTTATGATTTCTTATGGTTACTTAACAATATCACTTGGGTGAATTAATCAGGCCCTTCACAATGCTAAAAAAGACATGTGTGACATGAATGTGCACAACCACCGATTGGGTTCAAGTAGTTATTGGAGACGTCGCTATATGAGAGAGTTGTAACAAGGGCAAGGGAAAGAGCAAGGGCCTTCTATTTCTACTCCTACTACCGAGTCTTCTATATTTTTGGATGTTTGCCTCGCTATATTGAGTGGATAGATGTGATGAAAAACAAAGCCAGAGAAATCCTCATCCAAGCAACACAGAAAGTGGCTTCAAAAATGGTAAATTTCTTGGTCTAGTGACAATGTCCTTGTTCTTTTTTCACTGGATAAGTTTTACTAAATTTTCCATTTTTATGACAATTAGTTGGAGTTGGCTTCCCAAAAAAAGGAGGGCAAGTTCACCCCTCAGGAAACACAAGATGAGTTGATGGTTGCTCTAGGGACACAAGAGCATCCAAGACATGTTAGGGATGCAGGTGTAACAACCCCGCTTCCTGGTAACCTCCAATTAAGGAAGACCAAGAAATTAGAGCCGTTATCCCAAAAATAGGATCAATGGTTTTACAAATAATAATTTTTTAATAAATTCTATGAAAGACTAACATGAAATCTGGAATAAAAATTTACTTTCACATACCATCAAAAATAGGCAACTGAGACTTCTACCCGTAGTAGAATTCTATCTAACTAAATCCTCCTTGATAATTTAACTTTAATCTTTCACATGTTCCACTTTACTATTTGTCCAATTTCAAGTATTTCCTAAAACACTGACTAACAAAACGTCGGTCAGTATAAATGAATATACTGGTATGTGGGGACAAACAAAACTTTACACATAAGCTTTGACAACCTAATCGTATCGCGTAGTTGTTAACAATGCAAAATTACGATTTATATGTGACTTCCCAACCACTTTTAGTCATCCTCTGGGATACCCTCTCTTAGGGTTTAGTCCTTGCAAGGGACTTAAGGCTACATTCTCCATCCTGAGCTTGGTACTTGGGGTCACCTCTCTGGGTGCCCAATGGTCTTCCCTCTAGGGCTTGACCACTTTAGACCTTCCCTCTGGGGCTTGGTCTTGCATCATACATCCATAGATGGTATGTAGGTTCAAGACAGTCACATATATACTTAAGTTGTGATAATCATATTGACTTTAAAGATTGTAGAAATAAAAGCATCCAAACAATTTATTACTATTCAATTGATAAAATGTCGACAAAACGCCAGGAAACTAAAATGTGTACTCATAATTAACCACATACCTGATTTGGAAGATCTTATAGTAAACAAGAACACTCCAAATTAACCAGGTAATCCAATCAAGCAGACAAGCCAATTACACAAAAGCACATAATCCTGAAAAGCATGTACAACCTATTTACTACATACTCATCAAGAAGCTACTTTATTGACTTAGACTCACTTTCTAGGGTTTCTAATCCGAATTAAGGTTTCATTAGGGTTCCTTTAGATCTATTTACAACTTTCCTCTTTTATATCCTCAAAAACCTAAAATAGCAATTCTAGGTTTAAAACCCTAATTATCCACTTATTCATATTAAAGCCTTCTTTTCATCAAAATGACTTAGGATTAACTTAATATCATTTTATACAAAGAATTTCGAAGTATATCCCATCAAAAGCCATTAACACCTAGATTAGGGTTTCTAAGACCATTAATGCATATCAACACATAAAACCCTAAATTAGGTTATTAAACACATGGATCTTCTACTTAGACATCAAACATCTTTTTATCAACAACATTTTAATATGTCCATAGATTATCCATATTACTCATCTCAATTTCATATAACATAAAATTAGGGTTTTTCCTCATTATAAAGCATTACAAGTAGCAACTTTAGGTACTTTTTGAATTGTAAGTAGAATTAGACTTCAATTATATTTTTAATGAATTCCTTGCATCCTCCTAATCAATTTTCATATATAATTTGTTTTGATACGAGCTACTAATAATTAGTTAAGATTTTTGCAAGAAAATTACCTTTCATCCAATCGCTGGCTACCACGTCAGCCTACGACCCGCTATACCTTATCCACGCAGACTAACCAGACTAATGGGCCTTGGCCATGCTGGACTCATCCGGCTAATGGACTACGACCAACCCAGCCAATTGCCCCAAGCGACAACACCCAAAACGGGCACAAAAGACAAAAATGCCCATACTTTACTCATTGAAACGTCGGGCAGGTTAGTAATATCCTCCTTCCCCTTCTCCTTTCTCTACTAACACGACCCGTGTTCTCACCACCAGGGATGGAAGTCAACCTCCGAGTTGACTCCATGCTCTCGAGTGCCAGAAACAAAAACGCCACTGCCAATGCCTTTGCCTAGGCCCGTCAGAACTGTTCGACCCATCATTCGTCGAAGACCTTGGTTGTGGTGGCTCCATCGTAAGCTGGATGGCGGACATGAAGGTCGAGTAGAGGAACTTGTGACCCAATGATGTGGGGAATGAAACTGGACAGAGAGGAGTCACCAGGGTCCGGTTGGGGTCTAGAACAATTTGTGTTCACCGATTGCCTCCTTTTCTCCCTTGATCGTGTGATTTCCTACCCCTTATATAGGAAGGGAAGATGCCGCTAGATTTCCATGGAGTTTAGGTTCCATCAGAAATTGGGCAAAGTCCCAATCCTTGGGGATGACTAAAAATTTTTGGGTCAGGAAAGTTTGCACTACTCTCTCAAATCAATGGAAGAGTCTCCAGTCGCCAATAGGAAACAGAGAGGGAGGAAACTGATTAAGAAATTCAGTAGTTCTTGTGCATGGCCTACCTCTTTTGGCTCATAGTAGGAGATGATTTGGACACCATTGGATCTCAGATCCACAGTCCACATTGCGTGCGCCCAAAATCAACAGTCCCATTAAAATTGTGACATTTAATGAAAATCCATCCACTTTAAGGAATCTTGTAAAAATCATAACTGTCAAACCACTTATCCAATTGATCCCAAATTTTCAGGTAAAGTCCATGATGGATTAAAATACTTATTTTCCAAGTTTAGGAGTCAAATTCGAGATTATAAGAGAGTTTTCTTCATACACAAGTTATCTCTTAATAAGGCATATTTTATACATATTTTCTCTCTCATATTCTTTTATATAATTTATTTGGATTCCTTTTACCATTAGAAACCTTGTGGTTTCAAAATCTCATCCATGATGATTCAATCATACATCTTTCCACATATTTCTCATATTTTCATTATTATCTCAATTTCCTTCTTAATAATGCAATATTTCATTTCTTCTTTTTCTTTTATCATATTGGACTCATTATCCTATTATGACCCACAAAATCACATGCACAAAGGAAATATTACAAAGGGAATCATTTCAATACATATAATTCATACAATTTCCATAATCCTACATTTATTGGGGAAATTGCATTTCCAACCATATGAACCTAAAATTTGGGGTTGTAACATCCTTCCCCTCTTATAGGAAGTTTGCCCCCAAAATTCCACCAAACCTAAAAGCAACCAGGATAATACTTTTCCATGTCCATCATTGGCTCCCATGTGGCTTCATCCTCTCCATGGTGCTTCCAAAGAACCTTTATCATCATATATTCTTACATCTGAGTTCTCTCACCCTGGTATCTAGAATCCTCACAGGTGACTCAAGATATTTCAACCTCCCTTGAAGCTCAATAGGTTCATGGCTCTACACATGGCTTGGGTACATCACATAGTACTATAGATCAGACTCATGGAACACATCATGCATCATATTATCCTGAGGGGTAAGGCACACATAATCAACTCCACCAATCCACTGAAATGGACCTATGTATCGGGGACTCATCTTTCTCAGCTATAGCTCAGAGGGATCGGGTTTTCATAACACATGTTCTCCCATAGTGAACTGCATGTCAGTCTGCTTCACATCAGTTCATGACTCCAATCGCCCCTGGGCTTTCTCAGCCATTGCTTGATCAAAGCAACTTCATCTGCATACACTGTGGTCTCTCTGACCTTCACAAGATCCTCTCACTGACATCATCCTAATGAAGCGGTGACCGACACAACCTCCTTTTACAGAGCCTCTTACATATCGATACTGGCTATGGTGGCTGTCATCACAAGCAAACTATTCTAGGGGCAGGAACTGCTCCCATGTATCACCCTGAATGAGCACACATGTTCTCATCATACCCTTTAAAGTGTAGATCATACTTTTTTGACTGTCCATCAGTCAGGGGGTGATAAGCTGTGCTAAACTTCAATCTAGCATTGAGTTCTTCTTGTACCTACTTCCACAACATGGAAGTGAATCTTGAAATCATACTAAAAAACCATTGAAATCATATCACGATGTAGTTGCTCTCTCTCATATATATATATATATATATATTTCAATAGGATTTGTCACATCGACAGTGCTCTCTCTTAGGCAAGGGATTAGTTCAACTTAGTAAGGTGATCTACCATAACCCATATTGCATCTTGACCTCTCTTGGTCCTGGGGAGACCCACCACAACATCTATGGTGATCTACTCCCTCTCGGGGACTCTTATCTGTAGCAACTCACTGGGTTACTGGTGTTTGACCTTCACCTCCTGGCATGCATGGTGACAAGCCACATGCAACTCTATATACTTCTTCATCTCAGGTTTTCAAAGTACTACTGTAAAATTTTACTATCTTAGTAGTACCACGGTGTATGGTGAACTTAAAATCATGAGCTTTTGGCATGACATGATTCCTCAAGGGTGACTCCTCAGAAACCCTAAAACACTCTAGTAGTGGGTTTCACCTCCTTCCTTTTCCTGAGAGGTGTATCTGAGGTTCTTACAACCATCCTTCTATCTCATCAAGCTCTGGGTTGGCTAACTGAGTATCCACCAACCTGACCAATAGGTCTGGTTGTATTTGGGTGTTAGCCATACCAGTCTCATCTTCTATCAAACTTAGGGTTCACCTAAAAACCTCTTCCAGCCTCTCTACAGGCTAAACAAGACAGTTGTATACCTGAGCTATATTCAGCCGAGAACATCTTGTTACTACATAAGCTTCCTTACATAATAGGTGATGGTGAAAACATAAACCTTCATATACTCCACTCATCATTCTCATCTTGGGTTTAGGTCTAATTGAGTCAAGAAAACTTCGAGCTCATCATATCAGTTATCAAACCCAAACCTATAACTCATAGATTCCAAACTACTCTTAACAAGTAAGTTCTCATATGATGGTTACCTTAGTTCATCTATGCGTTCATACCATCCATCCAACATACTTCCAAAAGGGTGTGGTATTTCCTCTATCCTCAAGCATCATAGAAATGTTTCAACTCATATCACCTTGATCCTTAGTATATGGCATGTGTTTTTCCCTATCTCTCACACCCATAACAAGAGGAAATAAGCATTTGGCTACAGTCCAAATATAGAGTTCATCCCGTTCCAAGAGTAGAGATGGTGCATCACACATCGCCATCACTTTTTTTTCTATATGAGTTGAAACATACTTCACATGACTCCTCATCATGAACATCTCCATTATGGGTCTACACCTATGGGAAGACTTTTCCCATCACCTCTGGATCTAAACATATCTCTTTTATGTACAATCCTTAGTTGTTACCTCAAGGTCTCTAGGGTGCCAACACTTTTGGGGTAATCTGACCCTTACACATCTAGGGAGTGCCTCTCACATTTACCCCTTAGGCCCCATGAACTCATGAAGGTGGCCAACCTCATAACCCATGGTCCTTGGGCAAAGGTAGCTGTTACCTCCCGACCCTATGATCTCGTGCATCCAGGGAATGGGCAACTCCTACTTCCATCAGTCTTATCCCTTCCTGACCTTAGTATTGACTTAGGATTCCATCATAGCACATCTCATCCTTGAATCCTCACTCAAAACTCCATCATCTCTCTGGGCACTCTTGGTCAAACTTACATCCCTTCATGGGAGTCATGGCGACCTACCTATCTCAGTCTGCCCCCCTACGGGTTACCTCCATGGCAACATATCTTCATGCCCCTTTAGAGATGGTCACACATGGGTCTATGGATTCATGATCATATTATGTGCTCTCTACTTAGCTCATAAAGCTCTTATAAGTGACCTCTTTAGGTTACCTCAAATCTAAACAAAAGTTGGTACTCACCCTACATGAAGGGTCCCTACCCAAGACTGGAGAAAACTATCTCTTGATAGTAACAAAGGTCACAAACATCCTTACTTCCAAGGTTTATGTCATCATGTGCATGCTTAGCCCTATCGTGCTACTTATACATGTATCTAGCAAGAAGACAACCTACTATACTATGCTAAGTTCCTTGGTATGTCATACATATTCATCATTCCTCAAGGTTGGACCAATCTCATACATATGTCACCAACATGTGTGAGGGGTTCATCAAACATATATCTCATTTCTAGTGGGGTTTACTTTGCTCTAAAACATGAGGAGGGGCCATACTCAAATACTATGAACTCAAACATCTTTATGAGCATCAGATGCGCAAGGTACTACTACTTCCCCTCTTTGGTCTAGGAACCCCAAGTTCACTTCCTATGCATCAACTATCTAACAACATGTTCAGTTGTTCCAACATGAACCAAACATATACTAGATAGGGCATATACTTCCTACCACTCTTCCACGTGAACAATCCTGAGAGTCCTACACAAGGACCACCAACTGGGTGTGAAACCTCACAACTGGTTACCATACCTCTTCATGGTCTAAGGAACTCTCCTTCCCACACCTAAAAGGTAGACACGTATAACCTATGTACCTCAGTTCAAGAAGCCTCTATCTCTTTCTAGGGTTTGGTTCCTCTAAAGGCAACCAAGATACGACAAGCCTCTAAGGATTGTGCATGAGGCAATCACATACATCTACTTAGGGTCATCCATTCTAGATTATATCTTTTTTTTATCAGTAAGTGTGGGATTCTTCTATTCATAAACTATCCATGTACAAGTGAGTGAGCAAAGCTCCATACATGAAAATATAAAGAAACCTATTTGTGCATGATAAAAGACTATCTATGCAAGATTCAAAAAATCATGTTGGATGTTATTCCACACACTATCAGTGGACGGTTTAACACCCTAAAAAATGGATTGGTTCTTGTGGTGTCATACATGATATAAGATTTAGAGTAGCATCAGTTTGCCCTTCTGACCTTTCACTTGTAGTATCTCTTCTCTATCCTTAGGGATAATAGAGGTTATGTTTCTGGTTCTCATCCATATAACTATTATGAAGCTACATTCCCAAAAAATATGATGAGTGTTTTCGTTGCAAGAAAGACGTAGACAGTAGTGGGATGCTAATGAGAAGCCCCTTTTTTGCAGGTACTCTTATGTCACTGAGTTTCCATGTAGGATCTTCCAACAGCTAACCTTGATTCGAGGAGGTGCCCTGGATTTCCATAGCCAAATGGCCCAGTTAACTTCATCGTACTTTGACCTACATAGTTTCCATGAACCCTTCAAAGTAAACTTATGCATATCCTTCAAGCAACAAATATAAGCTCCCAACTCCAAGGGTATGCTCTTACATATTTCTTTCAGATGTTCAACACCCCTCAGGTGAGGGATGTCCCATTTACTATCAGTGATTATGTTGCTCAGCTTAGCATTGTTATGGAATCTTGATCTAAGCATTAAAGATCCGTGATAAATGTTGATACATTGTGACAGAAAGACCCCTTGAGCCCACGAGTCCTTCCATAGTGAGATGGTATCACCATCTCCAATTTTGAATCTTACCATAGGTAAGATTTTGTCTCTTGCTTTCAACAGCGATTTCCACATCCAGCTGTAATGTTGCTTGGCTGAGCATGTCCAGAGTGTTTCCTCCTTTAGATACTTGCTATGGATCCACCTTATCCACAAGGAGTTCTTCTTATTTGCTATATCCCATAGCAGCCTCATCGTACCAGTTGTGCTCCAATCTTCAACTTTATGTATGCCCAGACCAACTTCTTTCTTTGGTCTGTAGATCACATCCCAAGCTACGATATGGAAGTTCTTTCCTTCTTCTTTGTCTCCCCAAAGAAATCCTCTGCAAAGACTCTCGATTTCATCCATGGTGGATTTTGGTATAGGAAAAACACCTATCCAAAACAGGTGATATGCTAATAAGGTGGACAATATATTTGAGTCTCCCTGCCATGGAGAGGAGTCTTGTTTTCCAAGCCTCCAGCTTTGTTTTGATTTTATAAATAAGTGGATAGCACATAGCCTTTGTCAGTCTTTCTACAAAGAGTGGAACACCCAAATACCTGACTGGGAATTCAGTTTTCTCTATCCCCATTCGTGCACTGAGTGAGATAGGGGCTGTATGACTGAGAAACAATTGACTTTTTGCTGGGTTCAGTTCTAAACCTGAGACAGTTTTGAAATCTTCCATACATTGCATAATACCATCAGTGCTCTCTTCATTTTCTTCAACAAATAGAAGAAGGTAATCAGCAAAAATTAGGTGTGAAATCTTTACTTCGCCAGATTTGAGTGGCTCTATTGAGTTGTTTTCAATAGCTTTATTTAGGATGGCAGTAAGTCCTTGCATCCCTATGACAAAAAAATAGGGTGCAAGGGGATCTCCTTGATAAATTTCACTGGTTGCTTGGATCATTTCTGAGGGTACCCCATTGATTAAAATTTGAAAGGATTTTGTGTTCATACATTCATCCACGCATCAGAGCCAACAAGGAGGAAAGCCCATGCCTTGCATAACACATAGGATGTAGTTTCTATCTATGGAATCATAGGCTTTGCTAAGGTTGGCCTTGAGACACATTTTGTTCTTTGCATTAGGCTTGTTGAAGTCATGGATGAGTTCGTTTGCTAACAAAATAGCATCAGAGATCCTCGTACCCTTGACAAAGACACATTGATTTGTTCTTATGAGTGTAGCAAGAATGTCTCTGAGTCGATTAGCAAGGATTTTTGAAATCACCTTGTAAGCAAAATTGTACAGGGATATCGGTCTCCAGTCCCCAATCTTCAAAGGTTGTTTGGTTTTTGGAATAAGAGAAATATATGTCTTGTTCAATTCTTTCAGCATTTTACCTTTGATAAAGAAATCATTGATTGCTTTGTAGAAGTCATCTTTGATTGTCTCCCAAGATGATTTGAAGAAGTGGGTATTCATGCTATATGGGCCTGGCACTTTGTCATCGTTAGAATTTTTCACAATGTTGTAAATTTCATCATCAGTGACCAGAGCACACATCTCTTGAATCTGTTGGTTATTTAGTTTTAGCAAGCTTCCCCAATCATAGGGATTCATATTATATTTCCTTGAGTTGAACACTCTGTTGTAATGTGGAACAAATGCTCTTTAAATTTTAAAATCATTTCTAAGCTCACCTTCTTCCGTCTGGATGAGTTTGATCTGATTTCTCTATCTTCTAGTCTTCATCGATGCATAAAAGAACTTAGTATTAGAATCACAATTCTTTAGCCAGAGGATTTTGGATTTTTTTCGAATGATAGAATCCTCTACGTACTTAGCTTCTATAGCTTCTGACTTCTTTGTTTTGGCAATGTCCCACAGTAGCTCATTTTCTGGGTCAGCATCATAATTTTCCTTGGCTTTTAGAGCTTCTCTAACTTTGTTTGCAGCAGAGTCAGAAATATCTCCTAATCGTTCCCAGTTCCATGTCTGTAGGTGTCTTTTGTACATTTAATCTTTTGGCACAATCTATATAAAGGAGTACCTGAAACATGCATCTTCCACACTTACTGACAGTATCAGAAAAACCAGGGAGAGAGGCCCATGCGTTGAAGTATCTTGTCAGATATTTAGATTGTTCCTTCTTTTCATCAATGTGTAGCACTAAGGCGTAATGATCACTATATATAGTGGGCATTGTTTCAAGCCAAAGGTTTTTAAAGGTATCGATTACCTACGTTGAACAGAAGGACTGATCTATTTTGCTCCTGGTGTTATTCAAACCTGTCTACTGGTCATTCCATGTGAAGAAAGGCCCTTTAGCTTCTATCTCCACAAGCTCATTAATTTGAATAGCATCGTTAAAATCTCTCATGGATTTGGATGAAGGTGCACTTTTGCCTCTTCTTTCTTCTGCACGTCTAATAACATTAAAATCTCCTATGATTATCCATGGAGTTTGAAGATTGGCTTTGATTGATTTCAGATCCTCCCACAAGGCTTCTCTTTTTGCATCTTCATTTTTAGCATACACTACAGTGATTTCCACCTTTACATCTCCCACAGTAGCTCCAAAGTGAATCATATGCCTCGATTGCTTTAAAGGTGTAAGGTTGTACTGTTTTTGTTCCCAGGGAATGAGGATCCTAATTCTACCGCATGAACGAGAATTGTCTATCCAATCAGCATTAGGCCAAGTGTGACACATGGCTCTAGTAATTTTGTTTCATTTAATTTTAACTTAAGTAAGAATGGCTATATCCATTTTATCTCTATTTATTTCAGCTCAAACAACATCTTGTTTGTCCCAGCTAGACAAGCCCCTGATGTTCCAAGCTGTTATGTTTGGGTACTCAACCATTGACGCCTTGGCTTGACTCACCGCCAACCAAAGCATCATCAGTCTGGTCTTCATTATCTAGGTTTAAGAACTTGTTGTTGCTTTCTTTCCCTTTCCCCTCAGCACAAGGAACACTCTTGTTTCTAGTGTTTCTTGTCTTTCTAGGACTTATAGTTTTTCTTGGTTTCTCGAATACATCTCTATAAGCTGAACTATCCTATTACTTCTCAGTAGTTTCTGACATTGAATGATCCACTGAGCTCTCCTATTGCTTCTCAACAGATTCAGGCATTGAGCGAGTCTGCTCCACCCTTGAGTCAGCTTGTTGCTGTTCTTTTTCCCCACTGGCATTTTGTTGAGCAGGTTGTGCATTCTTCGTTTCTTTAGGAGTCTACTATTTTTCTCCTTCAGCTGGCTTAGAACAGAGAGCTTTTTCGTGCCCAATTTTTTTGCAATGCGGACACTTCTCAGGAACCCATTCGTATTCTATTTTAACCTCGTAGGCCACACCTTTATCTGTTTTAAGTTTCACTGTCGTGGGGAATGAAGAGGTCACCTCTATGAGAACATTAATTCTCACATAGTCAATCCTGGATCTCACCTTCGTCTGCCTATCCAAGCATTGCGGCTTACCCAAGAATGAGGCAATTCTTACGAGCATGATGTCACTCCACAGTTCTAGAGGAAGATTGAGTATCTTCAGCCAGAGTAGGACTGACGAGAGATTCTCCTATTCTAATGGCTCACCCTTTTCCCATTTCTTGAGGATCATAGGCTTGCCCTTTATATGCCATGGTCCTCCCTCCAGAGCATTAGCGAGATCATTGCTATCTTGAAATTTTATGATAAAGCTTCCACTAGCTCTACCCATAATCTCCATAGAGCTCACCGACTTCCATAGACACAGTAGGTGTTCTTGAAGGGTTGGAATATGCGGCCTGAACCCTATGATATAGCTAGCCAATGTGTTCTTCCATAGTTCTGCATTCTCATCCACTTCTGTTTGTGGGATGATGATGGTGTGTTCTTCTAATATGATTTGAGTCACTGTTAGTATGGTATCAACATCCCCAACCGGGTTATTGAACATAGATGTCCATTCCTTTGGGCTAGTTGCCACTTTGACATCCTCTGCAGTATTTGATCTTTTGGGTGTTTGTCTCCTTCCTCCTAGGTGCATAGGCTAATGATGGGCATCACCTGTCACACCGCTGCCGCTGCACGCAACCATCCCTTAGGTTTTTTCCCAACTCCCAACTTCCCTATGTCAGAAACAACTTCTAAGTTATATCATACCCAACTTCTCATGATTCTCCATGTCTTGGAGTCAAGGTGTCCAACCTTCCTCATCGAGTCTTGTTCTCTCTCTAGAGATAACCCTATAACTGGTCCTACAACTTGAGGTTCTCTCTTATAAGATGGGTCAAGCTCTTAAGGATACATGTCTACACCTACCTGGGTGAAATGTATGATCCAAAACCTATGTCCAACCAAGTTTATCCAAAGCTCTGCATGCTCATCTCATAAACATCAGTCATAACCTATCTAGCTTAGGTCTAAAACTTTCTTTCATTCTCTTCTACGTAGGTGCATGCCTCCTTTCTACTAATCTATATCTGTTAGGGTTCCTATACGGTCACCACTAACCTTCTCAATGAGGGGGCTATCCCTCACCCTAACATGCACGACCCACACAAGGTCGGGTCACCCAAAAGGCACTAGGTCAAGCACCCACACATATCTCATGCTCCTCATGTTTACTTAGAACCTTTATGTAAGCATGTACGTCTAACCCACGTACTTGAAGGTATAGAAGACTAAGGTGCTAAACTCATCATGTCATCTCTTTATCTAACTTGCACTTAGGGTTTGTGTTGAGCATCGTCCTCAGAGGATGCATCATGTCTCTACCTCTTCCTAGATACCTCTTCCTCTAAGGCTACTCTCCTCATCCTCCTAAGGTCTAACCTCAAAGCTCTCCCGAGGGCACGAAAACACACGCCATGAGACCTAAACATGTAACTAATCTTTAGTTTATGCTTAAACTATTAAACTTATGTCCATGACATATTATTTACATGCTTTTCATTATTTGGTGGAGGATTCCTTAATCCTTATTACTCTTATCTCAAACACAGGAGGGTGGTGGAGAGAGAGAACCCTAAGCACTTAAATTTTCACTAGAAATAAGAGGTAAAGAAGGGACAAAGTTAGATGAGAAAACCTAGAGGTATCTTATTTCGAGTCAAATCCTTTGATTTTGGCCAGGCAATCACACAAAATCCAGGAGTCCTTGTAGACTGGCTAATGGGGTAGAGGAAAATATTTCCATCCCTTGGATCATGATCCTTTTCTAGACACCTCCATCATAAAAAAATCCTCTAATAACTCCCTTGGGTCCTAAAGAGTTTGTAAAATTTAATAATTATTAGAGATTAATTGGAAAACCAGACTTTGATACCAAATATAACGACCCCTCTTCCTGATTTCCTCCAATCAAGGAAGACCAAGAAATTAGATCTATTATTCCAAAAACAGGATCAATGGTTTTGCAAATAATAAAAAATAATTAATAAATTCTATGAAAGACTAAACTGAAAACTAAAATAAAAATTTGCTTTTGCATACATTCAAAAATAGGCAACTGAGACTTCTACCCGTAGTAGAATTCTATCTAACTAAATTCTCCTTAATAATTTAACTTTAATCTTTCAGAGGTTTCACTTTACTATTTGTCCAATTTCAGGTATTTCCTAAAACACCGACAAATAAAACATCAGTCAGTATAAATGAATATACTGGTATGTGGGGACAACAAAACTTTGCACATAAGCTTAAACAACCTAATCATATCAAGTAATTGTTAACAATGCAAAATTACATTTTCTATGTGACTTCCCAACCGCTTTTACTCATTCTCTGGGATACCCTCTCTTAGGGTTTAGTCCTTGCAAGGGACTTAAGGCTACCTTCTCCATCCTGAGCTTGGTACCTGGGGTCACCTCTCTGGGTGCCCAATGGTCTTCCCTCAATGGCTTGACCACTTTAGACCTTCCCTCTGGGGCTTGGTCTTGCATCATACATCCAAAGATGGTATGTAGGTTTGAGACAATCACATATATACTTAAGTTGTGATAATCATATTCACTTTACAGAATGTAGAAATTAAAGCATCCAAACAGTTTATTAGTATGCAATCGATGAAATGTCGGGAAAATGTTGGGAAACTAAAATGTGTACTCATAATTAACCACATACCTAATTTGGAAGATCTCATAGTAAACAAACACAATCCAATCCAATCAGGTAATCCAATCAAGCAGATGAGCTAATTACACTAAAGCACAAAATCCTAAAAAGCATGTACAACCTATTTACTACATACTCATCAAGAAGTTACTTTATTGACTTGGACTCACTTTCTAGGGTTTCTAATATGAATTAGGGTTCCTTTAGATCTGTTTACAACTATCCTCTTTTATATCCTCAAAACCCTAAAACAACAGTTCTATGTTTAAAAGTATCCACTTATTCATATTAAAGCCTTCTTTTCATTAAATGACTTAGGATTAACTTAATATCATTTTATACAAAGGATTTCGAAGTATATCCCATTAAAAACCATTAACACATAGACTAGGGTTTCTAAGCCCATTAATGCATAGCAACACATAAAAACCCTAAATTAGGTTATTAAACACATGGATCTTCTACTTAGACATCAAAATGTCTTTTTATCAACAACATGTTAATATGTCCATAGATTATCCATATTACTCATCTCAATTTCATATAACATCAAATAAGGGGTTTTCCTCATTATAAAGCATTACAATTAGCAACTTTAGGTACTTTTTTAATTGCAAGTAGAATTAGACTTCAATTATATTTTTAATGAATTCCTTTCATCCTCTTGATCAATTTTCATATATAACTTGTTTTGATCCGAGCTACCAATAATTAGTTAAGATTTTCACAAGAATATTACCTTTCAGCCAATCGCTGGCTGCCACGCCATCCTGCGGCTTGCTATACCTTATCCACGCAGTCTAGGCCAGGCCAATGGGCCTTCACCACGCTAGAATCATCTGGCCAATGGCCTACGGCCAACCCAGCCAATTGCCCCAAGCGGCAACACCCAAAACGGGCACAAAAGACGAAAATGCCCATACTTTACTCATTGAAACGTCGGGCAGGTTAGTAATCTCCTCCTTCTCCTTCTCCTTTCTCCACTCATGCGACCCACATTCTTGCCACTGGGGATGGTAGTCAACCTCCAAGTTGACTCCATGTTCTCGATCACCGAAGATAAAAATGCCACTACCAATGCCTCCGCCCAGACCCGTCGGAATCGTTCGACCCATCAGCGGTCGGAGACCTTAGTTGTGGTGGATCCATCGTAAGCTGGATGGCGGACAAGAAGGTCAAATAGAGGAACATGTGGCCCGGTGATGTGGAAAATGGAACGGGACAAAGAGGAGTTACCGGGGTCCGGTTGGGGTCTAAAACAGTTTGTGTTCGCTGACTGCCTCTTTTCTCCCTCGATCGTGTGATTTCCTACCCCTTATATAGATAAGGAAGATGCCTTTGGGTTTCCATGGAGTCCAGGTTCCATCGGACATTGGGCAAAGTCCCAATCCTTGGGGATAACCAAAACATTTTGGGTCAGGAAAGTTTGCACTGCTCTCTCGAATCCAATGGAAGAGTCTCCAGTCGCCAATAGGAAATTGAGAGGGAGGAAACCGATTAGGAAATTCAGTAGTTTTTGTTTGTGGCCTTCCTCTTTTGGCTCAGGGTAGGAGATGATCTGGACATCATTTGATCTTAGATCCATGGTCCACATCGCGTGCACCCAAAATCAACAGTCCCATTGAAATTGTGACTTTCTATGAAAATCCCTCCACTTTAAGGAATCTTGTAAAAATCATAACTCTCAAACCACTTATCCAATTGATCCCAAAATTTAAGGGAAAGTCCATGTTGGCTTAAAATACTTGTGTGCTAAGATTATGACTCAAATTCAAGATTATAAGAGAGTTTTCTTCATACACAAGTTATCTCTTAATAAGGCATATTTTATACATATTTTCTCTCTCATATTTTTTTATATCATTTATTTGGATTCCTTTTACCATTAGAAACCTTGTGGATTCAAAATCTCATCCATGATGATTCAATCATACATATTTCTCATATATTCATTATTATCTTAATTTCCTTCTTAATAATGCATTATTTAATTTCTTCTTTTTCTTTTAACATATTGGACTCCTTATCCTATTATGTACCATGAAATCACATGCACAAAGGAAATATTGCAAAGGGAATCTATTCAATACATATAATTCATACAATTTCCATAATCCTACATTTATTAGGGAAATTGCATTTCCAACCATATGAACCCAAAATTTGGGGTTGTAACAGTTGGAGTTGGGTATGAGATGAAATCTTTTTTGGCTCATCCCAGCAAAAGTGCAAACCAACAAAGAAAGGGGAAGTGGACTAGGACTACATGCAGAGATTGGTCGATGTAGCCTTAGAGAAACACTTTGCTTCTCAGGCGACATAGAAACCAACTTCTTCAGTAGTCACATAACTTGTTCATCACTCGCCCACAAAGCACATTGGGAGTAGTCCTTTGAACTCGCATGGCACGCCCAGGGTAAGATTCAATTCAAATGAATTTACATTGTGATAAAATAATCCTCCAAGTCTTTGTTTATGTTTTTCAAATTAAATCTTGTGTTTCATAAAAATGTAGGTGGCCAGAAAATGTCATCTTGTGGTCAATATTCTAACAGGAAACATCATGGCAGATGCGAGGCTGATACTGCCAATGTGGTCCATGGTATTCTCCTTCCCACTGATCACTATCTTGTGAGAATCGTATGTGTCTTTCCAGAAATGAGGGACATACCTAATCCATATGAGAACTCAGATGCCACCATAGTTAGAGAGGTAGATGGTGACTTTATTGGATGGCCGACATGACTCGTTGTATTTCTTTAGGTATGACACATGTATATTAAAACTTATATACAATTAATCAAAAGATAATATTAGAATACATGCATGCAACCTACAACAATTATGAAGTGTCTAAGGTTTTGATTCCTCCGCCCCCTCATTTTATTCCACAAGATTTGTTCGACTCCTTAGGCCCTATCTTCCATATGATGACAAGATGGTTAGATACTATAGACCAAACATATACCATTGTGATCAGCCTTTGGGAGGATATGGTAGGTATACATCGGGACAATGTTATAGTGTTGAAAGATTTTTTGTGGTATATAAGTATGATTGGTTGAACACATCAGTGGTATAGCTTTGGATACGATGTGTGGATACCCCATCATATATGAAAAATTGTTTAATTGTTTCCTACATATAAACTAAGTATTGATTATATATAATTCAATCATTTGTATTAAGTTGCTCGTGACTTCAGAATAGAAAATATGAGATTTCTAATGTCATCATTAATTAGAAATGTACTTAGAGATCCGATTGGCATCAAAGAATACATGACTACTACAATGTAGTATTTTGGTTCTTCTTAGAACATGATCTTAGCTCCCTTCAATGTTAGGTAAGTTTTTTTCTTGTTGTTTATGTGTCTAACCTATGAATACAATTTTATTGTGAGATTTTTTATTTAATTTTCCTATTCATTCAGAGTTAAGCACGAACAGTTGTTAGTGATTGTTCTCGAGACTCATAGTGTGTAACTCTTTAATCCTTTGGGTGAAAAACTACTACAAAATGAGGGACACCCAATGAAATTTCCGATTCATGTGTAAGTATACTTTTTCGATGTCCAACATATTCGTTAATGTTTGCATCATATGACATTTTAATAAGACAACATATATGTTAATTTAACTTATAGGGGTGAGAAAGCATTCCATGCCTATGGAGGAAAGGTAGATAAGAAAAAGAAATCAGTAACTTAGAAGAGTGTTGATGTATAGTCTTCTCATTCCAATTGCTTAATATATGACCAACTCTGCTTGATTACATTTATTATGTAAATCTATAGGCCCCTATACAAGATAATGGCTGTGAATTCACATATTATGTGATGATGTATATGCAGGTGATTGTCAATCACACAGAACAAAACAAATGCATATATAATGTAAGTTATTAGTCTTGGATCATATTAGTGAAGTAGTCTCATTTGATAATACAAACAATTAAATCTAATTAGAAGTCTCAGTCTCTTTGTAGTTTTTTTTGAAGACTTAACCCATACATTGGAGTAGTTGAATGGCCTACGTGAATAGTGGGCAACCTGCTTCATCGAAAATGTGGACTTGAAAAAAAAATTGATGGTTGATTGATATTTTTTGGTAGTTCAAACTTTGATGTCAAAATTTTTATATGTATTTTGTGAGTGTGAATTGAATGTTGTATAAATTGCGGCTTAAAATCTAAGATGACAGCTGATGTTGATATGTATTTTATGAGTGTGAATTGAATGTTAAGTGCATATGTGTGTGTGAATTTGAATGTGAAGGCTTGAGGAAACAAATGATGTTTATTTGTGCATACATATGTATGAATTGAAGTGTGGCTGAGAAATGATATAATTGAGCTGTGAGTTCATGGATTTGTGTGTAATTTGAAGTGGAGAAAATGATAAAATGTGGCATGCTTGTGCCTACTTTGTATAAAATATTTTTCTTATAGGTGCGCCGGCTTGTTGTTAAGTCGCAATGCTTGCATAGAGCATGTTGTTCTTCAAAACTTTTAGCTTTGAAGAATAATAATATCCAGACAGGCTAGCAGACTGGACAGAAGGTCTGTAGACCTGCTATATAAGAAAAAACAAACACATTTATCATTGTTTATTTGGAAATAAATCGACTACGTAGATTTTCACTCTTAGTTTTTGCATAACAACCGACGACATATACCTAAAATTTGTATAGTTCATTCATTGATAAATTCGACATCATGAAATTTAGGATCGATGATTTCTCATTATGCAACTGATGAGGAAAGCTTAACAACGTCAATTATATCATGCAACTGTCAAGCAAAGGTAAAAAAAGACCACAAATTATGTCACCCACTGCATGTTGAACTGACAATATAATTATTGTCGTAGGTCTGCCTAACTGATGATGACAATTTGAGTTTTATCGTTGCCCACTTGGTCGTCAGTTTGGAATTGACACAGAATGCCTAAAATAACCATGTCATATCCCCATTATGTACTAGTGATATCTCTCTAATGCCTAAGTTTACTCCACTTGACACATCATATCAAATAACTATTCAAGATCTTCCTTCTAAATAAGAAGTCTTACATGCTCTTAATATATGGGTAGTAATAGCTAGAGGTTTAGAAAAAATAATGTTGAGTTCATGTTCACACAATGGGGTACTCTTAAAGCTTCTATTATGCTCGCAATACACACAATATACTTGGATTTCCATTGCCACAAGGATTATTTGATTCTATTATGGTTCTTATTTTGAAAACAAGTAGTCCTTCTTACTGCAATCATCTACAACTAGTTTCATTGAATAACACTTATGTAGAGTTGATATTGGAGATAGTTGTTGACTGACTTAAACCTCAACTTAACCAATGGGTCTCAAATTCTCAAGATAGCTTCATTTGTTGACAAAATTATATTGGTTTAGGAGATACTACACAATATGCGTTGACCAGATTTCTACTCCAACAATGGCTATAAAGATGACTTAGCAAAAGAATATGATAAAATGTCTTCGGAATTCATATTGGACTCCTCCACCTATTTGTAATTACATAATGAACTCCATAAAAAGTGGGAAGATCAACATTTTTGGAATGGGAGTAAACTCATATTATTCAAAGCTAACTGATCCTTATCCATTTGTATTATGTTTAGAACGTCTAAGTCAACTTTTTCTGGAAGTAGTCCTTCACAGTTTTGTGGAAAGGCTCTAAGGATCCATGGAGGGTGAGTAGCTATGTAAGTGAGATTAGGAGAGAGTTACACATGCTCGCTATCATTGGCTTTACGGTCGCTAGGATCATCAATTCCATCCCGAGAGCTTAGGGTGAATGGGGGTGTCACCTAGAGGATCAATATATTTGTATAGATCTGTCTAGTATACCTATGAAGATCAGAGGTATGATAATCCTAGAAAGGAGGTCAGTACCATACATTGAAGTCTATAGAGGGACTGTCGCATGAGGTGCAACAATTGGGTGTGTTACTTTGGGAGCTAATTGACAAATGTTTGGTTCTATAGTCAGGGTTTCAGGCTTAGATGGTGTTGGCCTCAGGGGGGTAAACACCCACATTTATTTAAGAGGGAGATGTATTCAAATCTTTATTTTGCCCACAAGAGGAGAGTGGGATGAATAGAACAATTTTCTGGGTTCTTTAGAAAAAAAGTACCATGAACTTTGCATGAAGCTTTTGCAGATGACCTTATATTGTTTGATAAAGTTGATGTTCAACATATTGTGACTATCATAGAATGTTTTGATCGATTTGATAAAACATCAGGACAGTCTGCTTCTATGGCCAACAACATGATTTATTTCTCTCCATTGGTTCCAACTTCTTTGAAACAAGATAGCTACAGGCAATTAGGAATGACCATGATTATTGACCTTAATAAATATCTGACAATACCTATTATTCATGGCTAGATTTTAAAGAACACATGGAAATATTCTCAATTAGATTGAATCCAAGATTAACAGTTGGGCCTCCAAAACCTTTCTCTTGTGGGATGCATTTGCCTTGAAAAATTAGTGTTCACAATGATACCAACATTTGAAATGCAAACATGTTTCTTCCCTCATGCGTTGTGTGAGAGGATTGATCGTATTGTAAGGAGGTTTCTTTAAGGGAAAGGAGACAATCAACAACCTTTGTCTCTTGTTGCCTTGGATCAGGTCATTGCTTCAAAGTCAAATGGAAGATTGTACGCTCCCTCGACGGTAGATTGGAATAATCAAGCTATGCTAATGTGAAGTGTCTGGGATGTGTTATATGGTAAGAAGAATCTATGGTCGAAAGTGCTTCAATGTAAGTACTTATCCCATAGAAGGCAGTAAGGATACATGTGCTCTCTTTTATGGAGGACAATCTTACTATTAAAACCTACATTAATGGAGAATAACACCAAATTCATTCTGAATAGAATGATACTGCAATACTGACAGGTCCTTGGGTTCCGTTTGAACCAATATTATTTTATCAGTGTACTCAACGATCCCAGAAGAACTATTATATATGAAAGTATGGTTGATAGTAGACTTGAATGGAGATTGGGATACTGATAGATATATGGTTGTTATCCATGTATGTAGCATGGGTTAAGCCCAATGCAGTGCAACTAGTACATGGGAGAAAAGTAGTTTTGTCTCTAGTGCAAATGGGAAAGAAGTTTTATCACACATTGCTCACTCCTAGAACTTTTATGGTCCTTATATGTAGGATCACATGTGACTCTTGTGTCCAAGGGTTCTTGGAGAGGGTATTCTCACCTCCTTGGTGGGTATGGTGATCACAACACACACACACACACACACACTTGCATACGTGCCATGCCACACCTAGCTTGGCCTGACCGATCCTGGCACAAGCTCGAGCTTGTGTCTTGTGGATTGTAAATTGTAGATTGTAGAGAATGTCTTCCGTCTTCTTTTTTCACTAGGATACAACTACGTAATTAATTATTAATTTAATTAACTATTTCTTTTCTAATCCGATTTATTAATCCTAACTTGAAAGTGTCTCTTTGTGGATTTTTCCGCAATGTGTACAAGAGTGACTGAGTGGTTGCGTCTTAATGAGAATAGGAGTATTTGGCATGTAAGGCTATAAATATGCCTCCGGTCATTAAGATTAAACACATCTTTCGAACAAACAACCATCAATGTTTGAGTTCATGTTTGGCAAACCCTATAGTTAGAGTCTTCTATCATCATCGCATCCGTGGTGCTATGTGGAGATCTTCTCCTGAACGTAGCAAGTGTTGGTATGTATTCCCTGAGAGACAATCATAGGATGATTGGAGTGGGATACATTAATATTTATTTGATAAATATCAAAAGAAAGCTTCCAATTTATTCTAGTTTCATCGATTATGAGATAATGATGAGATAGAATGAATGTCTAGAGAATGACAATACTCAATGACATATGTCTTTAGGTTGAGGACCTGAAGAATGAGATCATACAGATGCTAAGAGTTTGTACACTCTTGTTTTTTCCATAGTCGAATGTCCTTGTGGAAGGTGGATAGACAAGAATGACACAACAAGACTAGAGTGTGTGTTGGTTGATGACAAAGTCTCATTAGTCATAATATGTGATATCAAATCAAGCACATAGATACATATTAGAGAACAGTGTATCAGACAAACCCACCAAGAGAGTGACACATGGAACCATGACATGGTAGTCACAGTAAACTCTCACAGTGATGGTGGTGATTGTGATTCTTAGACATAAAATCACTACACTCATCACATGTTGTTGGGTACACTTTGACATCATCAAACGCGGTCCTAAAATATGGATTGTTATAAAGGTGATGATTGGGTGACTTTGATACATGGGGTTTTGACTGCGAGTGATAGATATGGGATTTGTCCCTCCTAAGTGAGTATGATGTCCATGGCCACTTGATAAGTAAGAATGAGAAAGGCATGCACATGCATGTGGGAGTCAATATGTGATATTGATGGCACACATATCTCAGACATTCTGCTTTGGATCAAGGAACATGAATGAATATTGAAATGATGACAACTCCATGCCTTGAGTACATTTAGGATATCAGAGATAAAGGAATTATACATTCACTGGAACACCAATCACAGAATAGGATTGAAAGTTGTTCTCCAAATTTCCTTTTCACTTGGGTAGCACTGATGTGTGACTAGGCACCACTCTTTGCTTGTGATGTCATAAACTAGTTATGGACATTCACTGCCAACATGAAATGGGACCTATAGGGTCACACTCAAAGGATTTACCTGGAAGAGGAGTTTATCCATGAATGATGTTTGGATTGATTACTAAATATGTTTATGCACTCAATCAAACATTCAATCAATTGACTTGACTCAGAATCATCAAGTTCAAGTGTTGAACTAACTGATTTGAGTGTTGGATTGATTGAGAACTGCATTGACTGTGTTTTGCACAATCTGGACCACCAACTGACCAGTTACCGATCGGCTCATGGTCAGTGAGACGACTGGTTCACTTGGTGAACCGATCGGTTCGACTGGACCAAACGAGCAAGGTTGGGTTGTCTTGATTTGTGAGAAAAGTTTTTGTTTCTCTTGTACAATTCGATTGAGACAAGAACTGATCTTTGCATTAATTAGAAACGAACAAGGTAAGTCAATTGGAGGCAAGTCTGGGATGCAAACCGATCAGTTCACTAAGTGAACCGACCAACTCATACTCCCAACTGACCAGTTCGTTTGTGAATCGATCGGTTCGGCTACCGCAGTGTAATCAGTTCATGGAAATTCTAGACCCTTCTACTCCCACTTTAGTCCCGCATTGCCCGGGGCTGAGAACCCTGACCCTGACCCCTCCTATATATATAGGGGTACTGGGGGCTTCTCAGTCAGAACATCAGTTGCTCTGCAAAGTTTTCCTCTCTGGTTGTGGTAACCGAGAGAGCCCAAGCAAGTGCTACCCGACTAGGGAGGCATAGAAAGGGAAAGACAACTGCAGGACGACAACTAGTTGTAGGAGAGTGTGTCGGTGACTAGTATGCCGATAGAGGGGGATGACTCCTTCTAGTGTCCTATAGGACATGATGAATAGAGTTACTAGTGGTCCATGTGGACTATTTATAGAGGCAGGAGACTTCTGCCACTCAGGAGGACGATAGTCAACCGCAGTTCGGGTCAAGACTAGGATCTGCATAGACGTCGTTGAAGACTAGGTGGTTGAAGACTGCACTAGCTGTGAGGCATTGTCACTGAGCAAGCATCAGGACCAGGTATGACTCGCCAAAACCATCCTTCCTATTTTATAGTCGTTGATGCAATCCATAGTTATGGTTTTGTGGTGAGAGATTTTTTTTATTTCCACTACCTTCTTCCTCACCTTAAAACCCAACAGTAAGTTCATTCATCATCTTCCTTCTGAGACAAGACCTGTCAAGCGGTGGTTCCTGCGGTCGCTGGGCTACACTGGTGGTGCAAGTCACCGTCATTTGCAGCATTCATCATTAAAATGAGCGAGACAATATCTTCTCTAGGTTCATGACCGGGTCAACTAGGAGAACGACGCCTATCCAGAAGGATTGCAAGGTACTGATTTCTTTAAGTATATTACATTCATTTTTCAGCGAATGACCTGGTTTGGTCCCCGACTTTATTTATTTTTTGTTCTCCTGTAATGGTTTATTCTACGCTTTCTTATCTGGATCAGCCTGAATTGTTAACCTAATTGTACTTGCCACTGTTGCATGTAATGACCTAAATTAAAAATTAATAACAATTTTTAAAGAAAATCATCATCTATCGTTAGTTAACTATGACTGCTCAAGATTCTGGCATGAAAATTGATACGTCTAGCATGCTCAAAAAGTTTACTGGAACTAATTTTGTTCATTGGCAAAGTAGGATGCAAATTTGGTTTAACATGGTAGGGTATGATCAATATTTAGAAGAAGATGAACCCAAAACTGATGAAACTGTTCCCGATAATGCTAATTTAATTGTAATATGGAAGAAGGGTGATAAGATGTGCCGAGGGTTGATTTTGTTTGTGTTAAACAACAAACTATACGAGTCATACTCAAAGTCGTCTGTTACTACATCTAAGGTTATGTAGAAGTTATTAGAAAAGAAATACAATACCGAAAATTAAGGAAGGAAAAAATATTGTGTCTCTAAATTTCTAAAGTTTCATATGCTGAGGGTAAGTCTGTTTCTGATCAAACACACAATTTTCAACTCTTGGTACAAAAGTTCGCTGATGCTGGCATGGTACTTCCTAAAAAGTTTGTCGCGATGCCAATCATTAAGAAATTCCCAAAATCTTGGGAGTCGTTTGGCATGAATCTTAAGCATCGTAAAGGAGACATGTCAATGAACGATCTCATGATGAATATTAATATTTAGGAAGAGCATTAGAAAGAGAAGACTGTCAAGGTTCCCACTGATGTTAATCCGAGTGTCAATTTAACTACTGCTAAGAACAAAGATAAGAAATCTAAGAATTCACTTAAACCTAAGGCCAAGATCCAGAAGAATCCCAAGAACAAACCTTGCTGGACTTGTGGATAGGTTGGCCATTGGAACAAGGATTGTCCTTTAAAGAAGGCCAAGAAAGCTACTACATCTACAACTGAGGAGGTTGTGGTCAAAATGATGACTGCCTTGAACCTCAATGATGGGTACATATTTATAAAAAACCTGAAGTTCTTTCTATTTTTGAACCACTATATTGGATTATAGACACTGGGGCTAATGTGCATTCCTATACTGGCAAGTCCCTGTTTGTGTCTTACTAGGCCTCTAAAAGTCGATCCGTAACTTTGGGCAATTCCAACACTGTAGAAGTCAAAGGCGAAGGATGGGTGGACTTGAATTTTTTTTAAGAAAGGTTCTGTTGCTTCATAGAGTCAGACATGTTCCATCAATACGACATAATATTATTAGTGGCACAATTTTAGTTAGAGATGGTTTTAGAATATATTGCAAGTGTAATAAGGCAATTATTACTCGCCTTTGAGATTCTTTATGTAACGCCCATGCCCACTGCCCAAGGCTCTAGTAGAGTTTCAGGAATGACGACTGTCCCCACAGACCACCACTAGCCTTAACTGCGCACTTTGTCCTCACTCACGCGCATGCCAGGATCAACTTCCCGACAGGTCACCCATCCCAGTACTACTCCAAGCTGAGCACACTTAACTATGGAGTTCTTAGTGATGGTATCCCAGAAAAGGAGGTGAACCTTGGTGATTTGGGTAGTCCAATCATTCCTTTTAAGAGTGCTTTATCCGAGGCCTCAAATCTTGGGATGTTACAATCTCCCCCATTTAGACCCTTGACGTCCTCATCAAGTCTCAACTATATGACCTCATAATTTGACCCCATTTCAGTGCAGACCTACAATGGTCGATGGACACCCAACTCCCAATCATGGAATACCAGCGCAAGGGTGGCTACATCAACCATGGCCAGGATCAACTTCCTGACAGGTCACCCATCCCAGTACTACTCCAAGTTGAGAACGCTTAACTATGGAGTTCTTAGTGATGGCATCCCGGAAAAGGAGGTGCACCTTGGTGATATGGGTAGTCCAATCATTCCTTTTAAGAGTGCTTTATCCGAGGCCTCAAATCCTGGGATATTACACTTTATTTTTTGACAAGGGGTATCTATGTGATATGGAGAACTTGTTTAAGATTCTTGTGGAACATGTTTCAAATTTTGTTTTAAATTTAAATGATAATATTTCTTTATGCATGCATCTTGTATCGTCTGATGTTTGGCATGCACATTTAGGACATGTGAATGTTAGCTCAATGAAATGTATGATGAATCTAAATTTGATCCCTGAATATGATATTAACAATAATAAATGTGATATCTATGTGCAAGCTAAATTACCTAGGAAACTTTTTCATTCTGTGAATAAGAATTCAGAAATATTCAATTTAGTGTATAGAGATATCTATGAATTTAATGGGATTGCTATAAGGGATCAAAAGCTTCATTTTTTAACTTTTATTGACGATGCTAGTTGATAATGTTACATATATTTTCTTAGAAGTAAAGATGAGGCATTGGATAAATTTATAATTTATAAGAAAGAAGCCAAAACTCAAACCAGCAAAATACTTAAGCGATTAAGGTCCGATAGGGGAGGAGAATATACCTCAAATTTGTTGTTGGGATTTTGCCAATTACATGGTATAGTTCATGATGTTACCGCTTTGTATTCACCACAATCTAATGGGATAGTTGAACGTAAAAACCAAACCCTTGTAGATAGCCATATTCTGAATAGAGTTCCCCATAAACATGTAGAGAATAGTCCGTTTGAGTTATGGAGAGGAAGAAAACCGAGTCTCAAATATCATCGAGTATGGGGGTGCCTTACAAAGGTAGTTGTCTCTAAACACAAAAGGAAAAAATTGGGACCGAAAATGGTTGATGCCATGTTCTTGGGGTATGTAGAGACAAGTGATGCCTATAGATTCTTAGTTGTAAAATCTGATATCTCAGGCATTGAGGTCAATACAATTGTGGGATTACGTGATGCTACATTCTTTGAGGATGTGCTTCCCATGAAATCTGGTGTGCCCAATGAAGTATCTTAAGAGGATTCATTCATCACAAGTTTTATTCCCGAGCACATGGAAAGGATGACAAATGTGGGGGGTGACTCAAAACAAGTTATTTCTGAATCTGATGATTATGAAGAAATGCTTGAACCAAGGAGAAGTAAACGGACTAGGACATCCAAGGACTTTGGAAGTGAGTTTCTCTCTTACAATGTTGAGGATGCTCTTGTAATTTTCAAACAAGCTATGGAATCTCCAGAAGTTAAGTTTTGAAAAGAAGCTGTTAATGATGGAATCCAATCAATTCTCTCAAATGGAACTTGAGAATGGGTGGATTTGCCTTCTGGTTGTTTTACAATTGGATGAAAATGGATATTTAAGAAGAAAATTAATGCAAATAGGATAATCAATAAGTATAAAGCTAGGTTAGTTGCTAACCTATTCCCCTATTTCCCGTATGATGACAATCTGAGTGCTTATAACATTGGCTTCTATTTTATAATATCTGTATTCATCAAATGGATGTGAAAATCACGTTCTTGCACGGTGATATTCAGGAAGAGATATATATGGAACAACCTGAGGAATTTGTGGGTCGTGGGAATGAGTTCAAAGTGTGTAAACTTGTTCTGTCATTATATGGTTTGAAACAAGCCCCTAAGCAATGGTATCAGAAGTTTGATTATGCAATATCATCGTTTGGCTTTATTTCTAATGAATTTGATAAGTGTCTCTACCACAAAATCGCCAATGATGGATTCATTTTGCTGTGCTTATATGTCAATGATATCATGTTTTTTGATTCTAATATGTAGGTAGTAAATGAGACAAAGACATTCTTGTATAAAATGTTTGAGATGAAGGATATGGGAGTTGCTGATGTGATTTTAGGGATTAAAATCATAAGGTCTATGAATAATATAACTCTCTCTCAGTCTCACTATGTTGAGAAGATATTGGAGAGGTTTGAGTATACATCATGTAAATCTGTTAAGACTCCATATGATTCATCTAAGGCCTTATTCAAGAATGAGATCGGGGTTCCAGTGTCTCAATTATGATACTATCAAATTATCAGAAGTTTGATGTATCTTATGAACTGCACACGACCAAACATTACGTTTGCTGTGAGCAAGTTAAGTAGATACACCAATTGTCCCAACAAGACCCATTGGGAAGCTCTTGATAGAGTTTTGAGGTATATCAAGGGAACTAATTCTCTTTGGCTGCATTATGGCAAATATCCTTATGTAGTCGAAGGATATAGTGATACAAGTTGGATTGCCATCAACTCTAGGAGTAATGGTGTCTCAGTATATGTATTCCTTTTGGGAGGAGTTGTTTCCTAGAGGTTAAGAAACAAACCATATCATCTCGGTCTACTTTTGAGGCAGAGTTGTGTGCTTTAGATAAACCTAGATTGGAAGCTGAATGGCTACATGGACTTATGTCCAGTTTCCCTATGGTAAACAAGACGCTACCTGTAAATTCAATTCACTGTGATAACACTACAACTATTGCTAAGATAAAGAGTCACAAGTATAATAAAAAACAACGCAGACATATCCCAGTCAGACTCAAGTCTATAAGGGAGTTAGTGTCTAACGGGGTCGTGGATGTGGACTACATCGGTACCAAAGAAAATACAACTGATCCTTTCACTAAAGGTCTTACTCTAGACTTAGTGGAAAAATTTAGGTTGGGAATGGGACCAAAATCCCTCATTATTCACAGGCAGTAGCAACTCAACACAACAGAATGGAGATCCCACAAATTGGGTTCAATATGGTAATAACAAGTTGTCGGGTGAATTGGATGACACTATGTAATTGCTTTGATGCTTCATGCATATGTGTGTCTATCTCCTGGGAAACATGTTAGTGACATGACTGCAAGTAAGTAAGAGATTAGTCTCTGAATGGTGTCAAGTCTTAGGACATGATGTTAGGAGTACATCCTTGGAGACTACAACTAAATGATTGATGTTGTGCATGCCACACAAGGAGAATTATGTTGTTTTTTGATATCAATCATGACATAAAATTTTGTATGCATGGCCTTAATGTATTTTTTTCTTTTCTACCATGTCTTTATTGTGTCGTTACCAACTTATATTCTTGCACCCAAGGTTCAAGTTCAAGACTTTTGTTCACCTAGTTCCTGCGGGGGTCACTGTTGGATAACTCACATAGATTCAAAACAATAGGTATCTGCTGAAAGCACCAGTATGGAGGACTGAATGGTAGAGCACACTACACATTGGACTTTGTGAATGATTGTTAGATATATGGTTTTTATCCATGTATGTAGCATGGGTTAAGCCCAATGTAGTGCAACTAGTAGATGGGAGAAAAGTAGTTTTATCTCTAGTGGAAATGGAAAAGAAGTTTTATCCCACATTGCTCACTCCTAGAACTTTTGTGGTCCTTATATGTAGGATCACATGTGACTCTTGTGTCCACGGGTCCTAGGAGAGGGTATGTTCACCTCTTTCGTGGTTATGGTAACCACAACACACACGGACGCACGCGTTCGCGCCCCACGCCTCGCCTCGCCTCGCCTGGTGTGGCCGGGTAGGGCACAGGCTCAGGCTTGTGGATTGTAGATTGTGGATTCCGTCTTCTTTTTGTACTAGGATACGACTACACAATTAATTATTAATTCAATAAGTTATTTCTTTCCTAATCAAATTTATTAATCCTAACTGAAAAGAGTCTCTTTGCTGATTTTTCTACAATTTGTACAAGAACGACTGAATGGTCGCGTCTTAATGGAAATAGGATTATAGGGCGTGTAAGGTTATAAATATGTCTTTGGTCATTAGGATTAAACACATATTTCAAACAAACAGCCGTCAACGTTCGAGTTCATGTTTGGAAACCCTACAGCCAGAGTCTTCTACCATCATCGATTCCGTGGTGGTACGTGGAGATTTTCTCCTGAACGTAGTAAGTTCGTTCATCCTCTTCCTTCCGAGATGCGACCTGTCTAGCGGTGGTTCCATGGGTCGTTGGGTTGTACTGGTGGTGCAAGTCGTCGTCATTTACATCATTCGTCGTCAAAATGAGTGAGACGGTCTATTCTCTAGGTTCGTGACCTAGTCGACTAGGAGAATGACAACTATCCAGAAGGATTGCAAGACACTGATTTCTTTAAGTATATCACGTTCGTTTTTCAGCAAATGACCTGATTTGGTTTCTGACTTTATTTATTTTTTATTCTCCTGCATTGGTTTATTCTACGCTTTCTTATCTACATCGGCCTGAAATAAACAACGTAAATAAAAAATTAACAACATATACCTTGTTTCTGCTTGAGTTTCTGCCACAACTGACCAACGAAAAAAGCATGAAGCTTCCCATTCCAACTGTAGATGCACAGGGCGATAGGCTAGCTTGAAATTTCATTGAATTTGGTCGATTCACTATAGGGGTGTAAACGGTGCGGGTACGGTGCGGGTCTGACCATACCCATACCCATACCCATCTAATTTAGTGGGTCCAGTTCTGATTCTAGACCCGCATAATTCAAAACCTGGACCCGCACCATACCCGTACCCGCAATAATAGCGGGTATGCGGGTAAGCGGTTCTATAAAACATCATATTGTTTGTGTAAGAGAAATGACTATGCTATATATATTTAATAACAAGATATTGTTATCATATAGTATATTAACATGTAATAGTTATATTAGACAATGCTATATTCTATACAATAAAATTAATTGAGTAATTGTTTACATATTTGTAGTCATGATCATAACATTTAATTTATGTAGAAAGTAATGTAGATTAGTAGACATTTTAATTTTAAGTTTATATATGATGTTCGTTATTGTAACTAGAATAGTTAATTCTTAGTTATATGACTAGTCTCAACCTTAGAGTAGGATATAATCTCAATAATTATATTAATTAGACTAGTAAAGTATGATATATATAACATATTATTTTAATAGTTACTTATGTATAGCGGGTACATGGGTCTAACGGGTTTGGGTCCAAGCATACCCATTATTGGACCCGCTTATATGTGGGTCCAAGGGTATACGGGTCCAAGGGTATGCGGATATAAAAAATTAGACCCGTGACGGGTTTTTTAATGGTCCAGATTTACGGGTCTGTGGGTCTACCCGTACCCATTTACCGCCCTAATTCACTACTAGAAATGCATAGATTTTCTGTGACACAACAAAGGCAGAACGAAAATGGGTGATCGGCAACCTATTTGGAAACTTAAGGCTCCAGCACAGTTAAAAATCTTTATATGGCTAGTTGTCCATAAAGCACTAATGACAAATGCTCACGTGTAGATCGATATTTCTCATATGACCCAATATGTGTCCCATCTGCCATTCTCATGTTGAAACCAGTCTGCATGTTCTGTGGGATTGTACTCGACCTACACAACTATGGAGGAGATTACAGTTCCTTGACACTATCTGTACCCTTACGGTACCGTGTAATGAATGTAGGAAGCTAAATATACAATGAACGAACATCCGTTATTTCTGTAACATATAACCGGATCTGGCTACAAAGAAATGAAGCTGTCTTTTCATCAAGGACCTGCAATGTGCATCGAGCACTTATCTATCCTATTGTCTTCTAAAAGAATTCGCTTAGCAATGCAAACTGATGATAGCCCACCACTACAGTCTTCTCCTCTCTCAACTACCTGGATTCCCCTTTCAGAGGGTTGGGTGAAGTTAAACGATGATGCTCAAATGAAAGGACGTAGAGCATGCTTAGCGGCAGTAGAAAAGGCCCATGATTCCTATTGGCTGTGTCCATTGGGATCCATAAAACATAGTACGTCAGTTGTCTTCAGAAGCTAATGCTATCTTATTAACAATTTAATCTGCATGGAATGAAGGATGGAGACGAGTGATGATCGAATCTGATTCTTAATTAAGGAACACTAAATGTAATCAATAAACCATATAAAAAGTATCGACATTGTCTGCTTCGAAGAATAAAGTCAACCATTACTTAAGTCGACAATTGAAGGCCACTTTCACAAAATAGAACAAGGAATATATGAAGATGTTGATAGACTATCAAAGCACCATTTCAATTCTTCCACCTCTCATTGTATTTACTCTCATAACCTGATATTGGTTGATAATGAACCCTCGACTTATAATGCAATGTAATGATCCTGCTTGATGCAGGTATTTCAATAAAGTAAATTATTTTACCAAGAAAAGAAAAAGAACGGTACTTGCTTCTTAACTATGAACGGGAGGAATACATCAACAAGGTGTATGCTGGGCCACGAAATTCCAAGTTGAGGCAACCATGAGGATATTATGTCCACAATCGCAACTCCCTAATGCGACGCAAGTATATTACAAAAAGAACGATTTAAATGTTCGAATGAGGTGATCCGTGATCATTCTCGCTCACAAAAGTGCTTCTATAGAATTAATTAAGAAAACTGTTTCAATAAACAAATTGCGGGGATAGCTCAGTTGGGAGAGCGTCAGACTGAAGATCTGAAGGTCGCGTGTTCGATCCACGCTCACCGCATTTTTGAATATTTTTGTATTGTAAATTCAGTGAGACAACAAATTTGATCGTATTACGAATATACCACCCACTTTAATGAGAAATTATATGAAAGTATTTTAGAATACTTGCACCTATGTGATAATGCTTTACATATGCGTTTCTGAAAATCTGCTTTTATGTAAACACGAAATTCAACAAACAAATAAGTTATCTTTTACGGGAAGATCTGAAGGTCGTGTGTTACAAAATTTAATTTAGCGAGACAACAAATTTGACCGTGAATATACATTTACTTTAAAGAAGAGATATATAGAAGTGCTTTAGAATACTTCTTTTACAGGAAATCTACTCTTTATGTAGACACAACGTTCAACAAACAAATATGTTATTTTGTTTGTTTGTTCAAGGCGTTGGAGACATACGAGCCGTTTTGTTTGACCCACTGTGGTAGTGACCCCACACACCCCTCTCGCCTACCCACATATATGATATACGAAAGGATATTTAAATCACACATCGGGCTCACATACATGACGGGATAAGTTTGTTTTGAGGGGCATAATTTGAGTTTTGAACTTGTGTCCCTTCATCAAGGAAAAAAATGTTATCCGAAGTGCATATTATCCTTCATTTGTGAAATATTTAAAGGATTATGAAATCCTATAGGCATTTACAACTTGGGATTTTATATTTCAGAAAATAAAGAATTTACAATGTAATAATATCTTCTATTTTTTTTCAACATTTCAACTAGAGCACTAATATTTGACAACTGAACTATAAGCTTTATAAATATATATTGTCAAACTAATGTTGGATGATAGCTTTACTAATTTCCTAATCATTCTTAACTTGGTCATTGGGTTGTCGTAACATGTACATGTTTTGGATATCTGAGTTTTACTAAATCACTTATCATGTTAATCTAATCAATTACATTTACTATTCCCTTATTTATGAGCCAATCAACATGATATTTTTTCGAATGGGGATTTTATTCGGGATCTTTAGTATCATTAGTATTTGAGTGGCTTAAATCTTTTGAATGACTTGATAAAACTATATTTGCTCGAGAGTCTGTACGTACTATCTTGAATAAAAAGATTATAGAAAAACTCAACCTCTAAATTACTCAGGTTGAGTTCTTAAGTTTATTAAATTTCATTTTGAATAATGTTGAACTACAAGTATGGGCATTATATTATAGTGAAACTACATAGAAATAAATTTATGTTATTGTAAATAATTTTTTTGGTTAATATTCATGTGGGGAATCAATATCTTTTTTTTAATAAAAATCAACATCGTCCTGCATGAGTGGGTATCTAGGTACCAACCTAAGTTCCTTACAATGTGGTTATAGTCTAGTTTCTGCATGATAGACACACTCCAACTAGTCATTATATTTTTGTTTACCCAAAAATAGGTGAAGAAACTTCAAATGATCGTCACGTCAAAACTCCCCGACCTAAGAGCCACTACTCATGGAAATTTTAATTGTTTGAAACTTCACCTACTTTTCATGCCCCTTTGGAATGTTGTAATGACCAACATATATGTCAAGACCAATCTGGTGCCTCTAGATATTTTTAGCTTGACCAAGTCCATACTTAAGGATTTGGAAACTTATTAAGACCTCTGATTTTTTTTAATAAAAAATAAGATGATACACATCCCATCATCACTTTATTCATGTTATATAAGAATTTCATCCATTGTAACTCAGACATCCACACAAACCGAAGGCTCCCTTGAGCACCTCACATTCCTAAAAGAGTTTTCCCTCCATTCTTCATGCATATGAAACTAATGAACTAA